>CABHPH010150921.1:1468-14817 GCA_902168325.1 Peromyscus nudipes | reverse complement strand
GTGTGCATGTGTATGAAACGCATATGAGTGTGTGGGGGTGTATGCACTGGCAAGTAGAGCAAAAGAGAGCATCAGGCATCCTTTTAACACTCTTCACCTGTTCCTTTGAGGTAAGGTCTCTCTCTCACTGAGCCTGCAGCTACAGGTTTTTCAGTGAGGGTGTCAGGAAGTCCCAGTGATCTTCCTGTCTCTACCTTCCCCATTCCTTAACGCTGGGGTTACAGGTATGCCCAGAATGATTTTACATGGTTGCTGGACTCTCATCTCCAGTCCCCATGCTCACGCAATAAGAACTCCCGTGTGCTGACCCATTTTCTCCACCTCTTTCAGCTTTAAAAATAACATTATAAAATTAAAATGGCCATTAAAAAATGATTGACTCTTTGCTTCTGGTTTAGATTTCTGCCTGTTCATGTCACAGCAGGTAATATATCTCATAAGTCACTCCATTTGAAATAACAGATTTCTATCAAATTGTTTGTTTACCCCTGTAACTGTATCTCCATTCAAATCATGGTTCTCATTTTATTTTGAATCATTCTTACAAGGATCCTCGCAAAATTTTCCTATCAGCTCACCATCCAGCAGATGCCTGGATTATCCCTACTCTATTATGCTACCCAAATGTAACAGTGAGAATCATTTTCATGAATGGGACATGGCCATCCAAGGCACTTCTGTGATCAGTCTATACTATAGCCAAAATTAAGGTGAAGAAAGGCAGAAGCCTGATATTAAACTGCTCAAAAAGACCAAAGGAGTAACTGTATATGGAATAAAATTAGGAAGTCAGGCTCTGATTATATTTAAGAACTGGGGCCACATTGTCTGCCAAAGTCCTGTAGGGTTTGAACAGTTCAAATGCTGACAGTAAGCTGTCTTAGTAGAACTACTTAATGAACTTTTCAATTACAAATTTCCAATATCCAATTAAGCAATTCAATTTCATCTAGGAGTTTGCTGCTATATATTGCCACAATTTCCACACCTCCTTAGGTTGGCCATTAGTACCTATAAGCCATCACAATCCTATTCAGCAAAGAGAATGCCCTGCATATTTGAGTTAATACAGAGGTTTGCTGGCTAGTAAGAATTGAGTCTTATAAAGTGGGTTTGTTGTTGTTGTTGTTGTTGCTCATTTGTTTGGAGACAGGATCTCACTGTGTAGCTGAGGCTAGCCTGGAACTCTCTATGAGCTTGTGCTTCTCCTACCTTCACTTTGAATGTGCTGGGATTATGGGTGTGTGCCACTGCACTGGGCTTTAGGGGGCTGCAGAAGTCATTCAAATGAGTACACGTAAATGCTTTGGGGAAAAGTATATGGTGTGTATAGGTATGCAGCTTCATATTGTTCCACACACACGATACAGATAGCACTCTAATGCCAATTCAAGAATATAATTCTGACACTAGTATCATACATATGTTAATAGGAAGAAGAGCAGTGAATATACTGTAAGCCCTGCTCTTTTTGTCTGGTCCTTATGACATAATAATAAGGTTTCTCAGAAACATTAACCTGTAACTGTCAAAGATGATATATTCCCTCTTCCCCTCTTCAATTATAAATCTTGGCCAGAATGCTGGTTATCAGTTAACATTAGCTGAATTCTTCATTGGCTAATCACACACTAAACGCCTTCTAAACTAGAATACTATTTATTATCATGTATCTCTCTGACAGGTTAGGATAACACATACTATTATGAAGGACATGCTGATCACTAGATTTGAATTATCTGTTTATTTCAGTGGCTAAGTCCAAAATTCTTCCCAACGGGCTTTAGCTATTACTCAGAGCAGAAAAGATGTATGAGAAAAAGCGGTTCACTGAATTTCACACTTTTAGTGCAGTTTCTCTGTAAACATTTTCTCTGAAGGCTACCTACTCCTCAGGTTTGAGGCACTATAAAATAAAAAGAGCATTTTCCTAGGAAAATATTAATCAAACAGCTTTATATAGTTACAATGGAGTATGAATTATTTTATATATTATTAATAAAAGATTCATAAAATTAAATAATCATATGCATTAATAGCAATTCAAATGTGGCATATATTACATTAAACTCCTGAGAAGTATTTAAGGAAGAACCTAAAGTATAAGATCAATAAACATCTAAAGCAAAGTTATTATTGCTCTTGGCAACCAGCACAGGGTTTGGTACTACATCTAATGTGAGAAAGGGAATTTTCTTCCATTAACTTAATATAATAAAATAAGTACTACAAAAGAATTAAGATAGCCAATACCTGTCATTTCAGCCTTCAGGACTTCTGCCTGCCTAGATAAGAAAAAAAAAATTAGTTTAAAAAAAAAAAAAAAAAACCAAGTCAAGTTAACAGAATTACACTGAATTATCAAGTGAAACAATGCATTACAATAATGTATGGCTGGGAAATTTATGTCCTGCTTTAACATTCGGTATAGCACTGGGTCTTGACAAAATTGGCGTCACAACTTACAAATTACTTCACAGATTAAACTGGTTTCTTCTCCAAATCTGACTGTAAAGATAGTATATTACAAGGTTTTCTCCCAAAGCCTTGAAGACTATTTGTTTTCAATTTACCGGTTACCATAAGCATTTCAAATTCCACTCTTCCCCAGATGCTTGTTCCTATCCCTTTCTCTAGGGAAAACAATTCCCACGACTGGGCATTTACTGCACTTACAGAGCCCTCTCCTTATGAGATCAAAGTTCATTTCAATGGGATGCTCTTCTAGCATTTCATCAGAACTTGATTTTTCTTTCCTCTCTTGACAATCTTGAAAGTTCCCTTGCTATTGGGTTTTTCAAACATGTTCAAGTTTCCCACACATTTTTAAAAACCTAGTACTCCCCCTCTGAAATGCAAGAACTGTCTGTATTGGAGAGGTCCTGAACTGACCTCACAGTCCATCCTAAGTACAGACTTCATTCTCTTTGAGTGCTTTCATCTTGGTAGTTTATCAAGGCTTTCACACTGTGGAAGGTAACTCCCCGAAGATCCTTCATGCCCACCTTCTTCTAAAGCCTCAATACCTACCAAGTCCAGAGAAATGCTGTCCTCTAAATACCTACCAAGTCCAGAGAAATGCATCCTCTAAATACCTACCAAGTCCAGAGAAATGCTGTCCTCTAGATACCTACCAAGCCCAGAGAAATGCTGTCCTCTAAATACCTACCAAGTCCAGAGAAATGCTGTCTTCTAAATACCTACCAAGTCCAGAGAAATGCTGTCCTCTAAATACCTACTGAACTTCACTGCACTACCTTTTAGCCACCCTCCCATGTTATACCCACTCCTCAGATGAACTACCGCAAAAGAGATTTCTGAATGTATGCTTGTTCTTACCAATTATCCACCTGAACTTAGTGATTCAATGATTTTTCACTACAAAGTCTTTAGTGACAAATTCTGGAGTCTCTGAACTTTCCACTACTCCTCTCTCCTTAATCTAGTGGTCTGTCACTGGACTTTTGAAAAGGAGAGTCCCTGGGCTAAGAACACCACCTCCTTTTACTGGCTAACAACCACTCATGCTTTGTGTCTGAGGCAGAGCACTACACTTCCTCGGGAAACACATCTGGGGTAAGGAAATCCTTTGGCTACCAAAGTCACTTTACAGTATGTAGTATCACAGCTTTTAAAAATATATACTATTAGAATCCCTTCTTGACTAGCATATTGCTTAGCAGGAGCTCTAAAACATGCTCTCCCACAAGGTTCTGGTATTCTCTTACACAGAAGAGTGATTATAGTTAACAATACATGTTGACTATCTAATCTTAACAGTCAGAAGTAGATTTTGAATGTTATCTCCCCAAAGAAGTGATAAATACATTGGGTGAAGAATATGCCAAACATCCTGAGGCTGGATCAAGAGCAAATGAATGCATGCATTCAAACATCACACTGTACCTCTGTAGGTGTGATTACATGGCAACTAATGTAAGAGAACTGAAGATTATTACAGCATGACATTTCCATTTCAAAAGAACTAAACTGGTACAAAAACTAGAATATTAAGGTACTAAACATTTTACAGAACACTATTTTACATAATTGATTAAGTATTTTATAGTAACTATAAATTTTTAAAAATTGTTTTTATTTCATGTGTATGGGTGTTTTACTTGGGTCCTGGATTTTGTCAACTTGACACAAGTTATTAGTCATTTGAGAAGGAACTGTAACTGAGAAAATGACCTCACCAGATTGGCCTGTGGACAAGCCTACAAGGCATTTTCTTGACTGATTAATTATGTGGGAGGGCCCAGCTCTCTGGGGGAGGTGCTACCACTGGGCAAGTGGTCCTGAGTTGGATAAGAAAGTAAGCTGATTAAGCAAGCAAGACAATGCCCTGACTTCCCTTCATGATGGACTACTACTCAAGTCTAAGTGAAATAAACCCTTTCCTCCCCAAGCTGCTTTTGGTCATGGTGGTTATCCCAGTAACAGAAACCTTAACCAAGTCAGTCTGTGTGTACATCTGTGCACCACTTGTGTGTCTGGCACCAGCAGAGACCAAAAGAGGATAGTTTGAGAACTCCCGTTACAGAGGGTCATGAGCTATCATGTAGGTGGGAATGGAACAAGTATCCTCTGAAGAGAAGCCAGTGTTCTTACCACTCCAGCCCCCACTGTTGTAAAATTTAACTTCAGTAAAATAGAAAATGAATTCTTTTATTTCTGTAGTCTTTAATGATATCCACTGCTTGCATGTGCATGGGGTGTGTGTGTGTGTGTGTGTGTGTAAAGCTTTTGAAGAGAATCACAATGGGGATTAACACAAAAGAACTATCAGTACAAATGAACAATGCTCACAAGATAGCTATGTTTAGTACTGAATGTTATATACCAAATTTCATCATCCATTAGTCCAGATTCTCTGATCACTTTAGGTCTTAACTTTTAACACTTAAAAAAAATCTGGGGGCTGGAGAGATGGCTCAGAGGTTAAGAGCACTGACTGCTCTTCCAGAAGTCCTGAGTTCAATTCCCAGCAACCACATGGTGGCTCACAACCATCTATAATGAGATCTGGTGCCCTCTTCTGGCCTGTAGTCATACATGCTGTATACATAATAAATGAATAAATCTTAAAAAAAAAAATCTTTACAAGGTTGCTAGCATGACCTTAAAAATCCAAGGTCACACAACTTGAGAAAACACACACCCTCCCCTACCAGTCACAGCTGCCCTGTCTTTCCCAAAATGAAATACTCTCCTGTCTATGAAATTTTAAGTTTTCCTTCTAAAGGAAAACAAAAACAAAACAAAAAAACAAACTATATTCCAACAATTCTTGATAAAGAACTTCAACAAATTATTATTAGTTTATAGTCAATGCTCATATAGATACAAGCATCTTTAAAAAACAAACAATAACAACAACAAAAACCCAGGGCCTCGCTAATATATATATATAGTATATATATATGATATAAATTACACACACACACACACACACACACACACACACACACCCCTTTGGCTGGGCTGGAATTTTTTGTGGACTAGGCTGTCTTTGCACTTACAGGATACACTTGCCTCTGCAGTGCCACCTATCTGGATGGGACAAGTCTTAACGTCCCCTCAGAAGAATTATGTGAGCAATGGGGAGGTGTGTTCGCTCTTACTTTAATCTGAAGGAATTAGTGAAAGGGATGAAAATACCAAGAATCTAAAAATTAAATCACAGCACTCTTCATAATAAAACAGTACAGCTAGATACTTATAAAATATAAAACTTTTTCACCGGGCGGTGGTGGAGCACGGCTTTAATCCCAGCACTCAGAGGCAGAGGCAGGCAGATCTCTGTGAGTTCGAGGCCAGCCTGGGCTACAGAGTGAGATCCAGGAAAGGCGCAAAGCTATACAGAGAAACCCTGTCTTGAAAAACCAAAAAACTTTAAAAATATTATATATATTGTCTTTGGGCTTTTTGTTTGTTTTGTTTATTTTGCTATATAGTACCAGCCAGCCTTGAACTTCCACAGCCATCCTGCCTTAGTCTCCCCCAAGTGCTGGGACTACAGGTGTGCTACCACATCCAGTAGCTCTTATTTATTCATTAAGAGAAATAAACTAGCTGGGCGGTGGGGGCGCACGCCTTTAATCCCAGTACTCGGGGGAGGCAGCCAGGCGGACCTCTGTGAGTTCGAGGCCAGTCTGGTATACAGAGCGATATATCCAGGACAGGCACGGCACCAAAACTACACTGAAAAACCCTGTCTTGAAAAACAGGGTTGGGGATGGGGGAAGAGGAGAGAGAGAGAAATAAACTGTTAAACAGAAAAAAAAGTGACATTAAAGGGCTGAAAAAAAGGCTGGATCAATGATAATAAATACATTGGAAGCTATAATCTGAAACAATTCACATGGAGATAACATAATCAAGATCTATAAATATATTTAACGCATTTAATCCAAGTACTAGCTACTACAAGAATTAGAAGTAGTACTTGAACTCAGCAGTTTGGCTTCAGAGTTTAGTTCCTAATCATTACAGCTAAGCTCTTCTGAGTCTAACACAGTTTAGTTCCTAATCACTACAGCTAAGCTCTTCTGAGTCTAAGAAATTAAAATTAAAACTAAAACTAAATGCTAGTAATGGCCCATAGCACTGGGACACGTAAAATAAAGGTTTTTTTACTTGAACCTCAGACCCACCTTCTCTGCTTTAAAAAAAAAAAATCAGAAACCATTCTAAACACACAGCTATCCAAACAAAACACACCAATGCTAAGGCACTCTCTTATTTTAGGAGAAGTGGCTAGGGTAGTTGGGTTTCTTTTTTTCTTCCCCTACCAAGCAAGAGCCAAGGTGGGTTAACTTAACTTTGTTCACTAGTTCAACATATCGTTCCAAGGAACAATTTGGGATAATTACTATATTTACCTATAGTCATAAACATGAGAACCAAATCATAACAAATTATGTCAAATAGTAAGTCAAATACTGTAAGGTGAGTATGTACTTATGAACACACAGAAACACATAAATGTATAGCTCTCCAGACAGCAAGTTTTCTAATAACAAATTAACTGGAGAAAAATAAACTATTGTTGTACTGCTGACTATCATTCAGAAGAAACTCTAGGGAAGATGCTGTTACTAAGAGTTTTCTTCAGTTCAGGTTAACAAAAATATGAATTCGCTTTCTCTCAGTGTATAAAATCTTTGTGCATGCCAATGCTCTACACCAGCATCTCTCAACCTGTGGGTCGTGACCCCTTTTGGGATTGAATGACCCTTTCACAGGGTCACATATCAGATATTCTGCATATCAGAGATTTACATTATGATTCATAACAGTAGCAAAAGTACAGTTATGAAGTAGCAATGAAATAATTTTATGCTTGGGGGTGACCAAAACATGAGGAACTGGATTAAAGGCTTGCAGCATTCGGAAGGTTGAGAACCACTGCTCTATATCATACATTCATTCACTCCATGACCTAGACTCTTTGAGTACGTGGATATAGTTTCTGAAGGTCCATTCTGATCTATGAATTTCAAGGAGAGCAAAAGACAAAACAGTAAAACAGACAAAGATAAGTACAAAGTCAAAAGCTACAGATGAAGTTAGAGAACCAAGGAAGGTAGCAGATTATGAGAAGACTTGCATGCTGTGTTTAAGAGTTCAAATTCGCCGGGTGGTGGTGGCGCACGCCTTTAATCCCAGCACTAGGGAAGCAGAGAAAGGTGGATCTCTGTGAGTTTGAGGCCAGCCTGGGCTACAGAGTGAGTTCCAGGAAAGGCGAAAAGCTACACAGAGAAACCCTGACTTGAAAAAAACAACCAACCAACCAACCAATCAGCCAAATAAACAAAAAGAGTTCAAATTCAGCTGGGCAGTGGGGGCGCACGCCTTTAATCCCAACACTCGGGAGGCAGAGCCAGGCAGATCTCTGGGAGTTTGAGGCCAGCCTGGTCTACAGAGCGAGATCCAGGACAGACACCAAAACTACACAGAGAAACACTGTCTCGAAAAATAAAGAGTTCAAATTCAGTCCTGTAGTAGGAAATCAATGCTGAATTCAAAGTAAGAGTATAGCAGCACCATTAGGTTACTTGGCATCTGTGGGCACTGCATGCGTACAGGGCACATAATACACATGGGAAAATGACACCAGATGTATGAAGCATAGATTCAAGGTCAAGACTGGAAATGAGATAGTGATAATACTGCTAAGTAGAAACTCCTTTCCAAGAACTCTCCCAAGTTAAACTAGGAAAGGGAGACAATGCAGACTATCGTCATTTCAGGTAGTGAGCTTGGACAGCAGGTACTTGAGAGCACTCAAGTGTCCAGGCAGGCACTTAGAGATGACAGTTCTGAAGAGTAAATAAGACAAAGCACGCTAAGTGACATCTCAAAGCACAACAACCAGTGACCACCAAACTACCTGCTAACCTGGATCCTAACTATAATCAAGTGTCCCTCCCCTACTGCTTCCTGGGATCGCTTCGAAAAGAACACAATGGATTAAAGACACAATGGATCAAAGTGGCAGTCAAAAACCCTCGTTCTTCACCTCCACATAATGCTTAAGCTCTTTAGATGCCATAAAACTATGTTCTCACATGAACAGAAAATAACATCAGTGGTAGACACAGAGAACACAAAAGAACTGAGTCAGGATGTTTCATCACTTCTCTCTAAACAACAGTTATGATTATATCTAATTATTTCAAGGTAATATTTAAAAACTTGAGACTTGATAACATATGAAGCAAATAATAAATGACTGAAACGCCATGCTGACAACAGAGTCCAAATCCATCAGTTAAAAAATTAAAAGCCTAATACTATCATTTGATAATGTATTATTTGCTATATCTTCTTGTCAGGATTTCCTCTATTACAGAATCTTTACACTGCACCTGGCACGGAGGTACATGTCTGTAACACACCAGTAGTCCCGAGAAAGAGGAAACTGGCCAACACAGTCAAGTTCATGGCTAGCCCTAGCTACATAACAAGACTCTACTTTAAAACAAAACCAACACAAAACAGGGGTAGGTAGGGATGCAACTCAATGGTAGAACGCTTGCTGAGCCATGTCCAATAGTCCACACTTGACCTTCAGCACTGAAAACAAGCAAAGAACTTGAAATTTCTGTCATTCTATCAGGTAAATAGTAATGTGCACATTTTGTTGATGAGGAAACGGGCAGAGGGATGAGATCATTTTCTCACTGCCACAGGATTAGAAAGTAGCAGAGCTCTGATTCTACCTTGCAATCTAATTCCAGAACCAGAGCTCATGAGCATTATAAAAATGAAGAAGGTTTTCTGAAATGAAGTAGCTACAAATGTCACCATCAATCATGGTATCCACTTACAGAGGCAACCATCACCTCTAAGTGTAAAACCACATCTCTGATAGTAATCAGACATGCTATGTCATTAGTAAGATGCTACAGCAAGAGTTACCAACTGGTCATGTAGAAGAGGTCTTCTGGACTACATTATCACAAAACTCTCAAGGTCTTTGTGACCTTTAATTGCATCCATGCTGATATATAGAATCCAAAACTGATGTTTTCTGCGTTCAAATAAAATCACTAAATATTGTTAAAAAAAAATTTCTTTGACTCTAAAAAATAATTGACAAGACGAATTTCAGAGGCTGAAAGACAGCTCAGCAGTTAAAAGCACTGGCTATTCTCCCAGAGGACCCAGGTTCATTTCCCAGCACTGACATTTGGTGGCTCACACATTTCTAATCCCAGTCCCAGGGTATCCAACACCTTCTTCTGGACTCTGCATACCGCATGCTTGTGGCACATATACACACACGCAGGCAAAACACCCATATACATAAGATAAAAATAAAGGAAACATTTCATATGAAAAAGATGAATTACATGTCTCTAGGCTCATAAATACTCACTTTATATCTAAACATTAAAATTCCTGAAATGTATTTCAGTACATTTTTAAAAGTTTCCTTGGACCACAAGGTATCAATGTTAATGTCAAAGTAAACCTAGCTTAATTTCTCACAAAGCCACATAAGCAAAAACAGAATCTTTAGCATATCCTTTCCACATCCTTCAGGAAGTCTCAAATTCTTTTCGCAATGTCCATTGAATATGAAAAATGTAATACACAATTTGGAAATTAATAACAATGCAGAAATCCCTTGTAATTTTTATCCTACCTAATATTACTTGATTTCAGATGCTCCTCTGATTTCAAGTTTTCGGTCCTCATCTGGGACTAAATGAAACGTTTTCTCCCACAATGACTATCTGCAAGAACATCCAATTTCTCACAAGGTAGAATGGTTTAAGACACTCTAGATAGAGGAGAGGAGGAAAATATGAGTTAACACAAAAAAATAGAGAATGCCCTTGGGGAAAATCTTTTAAAAGTTTGAAATGACTTAATGACAAAATTTTTCTTTTTATATTAGTTTCTTAAAACATCTTTAAATGTTGTTTTGTATATTTTTCTGACAGGTTTTGGTTTTAGACCCTAAACACTGCTCTCATGTGCTTCACTGTTTACAAGCTGAGTGATCTCTACAGGATAGTGTGACATCAGTTTCCTAGCAGGAATCTGCAGAGTGAGACTGCCCTGGTATATATAACATCAAAACAGACTCCTTTTTTTTGGGGGGGGAGGGGGGCTGAGTTTCTCTGTGTCAACAGCCCTGGCTGTCCTGGAACTCACCAGATCTGCCTGCCTCTGCCTCCAGAGTTTTGGGATTAAAAGCGTGTGCCACCACCGCCCAGCAACAGATGGACTCTTAACCAATAGAAAATCACATAAAAGCAATTAAACCATAGGTACAAGTGGTCTGAACGATGTTTAAATTCTAAGATCAGCAGAGGTCAGGTTTTTCGGTTTTCATTTAGTCACTGAACAGTACTTGGTCATTTTTATGTGAGACGCACTGCATTAAGGAAGGAATATACACTGATAAAATAGGTAACAAACAGTCCTTGCTAGTGATGTAATACAGAACATATAAACAGATAACAAAGAAGCAGGTACTAGAAGGTAGTGGTTAAAAAGCGTGGCTCCAGAATCATGTGCTATCGGTAGTGTGGTAGAAAGTAAGTCACAGGAAAAAAAAATTTCCTGAGGTACTAACTCAAAATACTGGGGCAAAGTGAGTTAATTATTGGCTATTGATCATTATTTAAATTTATAGTTCTTATGTGCTAGACATTATACTGAAGTGTTCATTATATATGATCTCACAGAATGGGGGCATAAGAAGAGACACTGCTATGCGTCGTCTTAGACTGCCTAGGTTCAAATGAAGCTCTGCTATTTGCAAGCCATATACCATAAGATGAATCACTGCTCTACATCCCAGTTTGGTTAGAAGATGGAGATAATTAAACAAGCCACCTCACTGAGATGTTCTGAGGATAAAGGAGAGTAACACAAGTCATTACTACTGTAAGCACTGAAAAAAAAAGCCACCCACTACT
This sequence comes from Peromyscus nudipes, assembly GCA_902168325.1. Lineage (NCBI taxonomy): Eukaryota > Metazoa > Chordata > Mammalia > Rodentia > Cricetidae > Peromyscus > Peromyscus nudipes. The sequence continues at coordinate 3,373 of CABHPH010150921.1, read as the reverse complement.
GCATTTGTCTTTATCATTTATGGTTAATTACAACTCCCAACCAGCCAAAAAAACATAAATACTACTTTCTTCTACAAATTAGGAAAGTGAAGCTAGGAACTCCTATTAATCAGTTTTAGATAGAACATAAGGGTTTTCATAATTTTTAGCACTAAAATATGTCTTAACAGAAATGTCAAACGTGCAGGAAGGGGCTTTGTTGCTATACTTTTAAAGTATAATATACTTTTATATCTATATTTTAAATATAAAAATATATTCATGGGAAAGAATGAGACAAAGCAATTCTAACTTCCTTGACATAGCAAACCAGATGGCAAAGCCCTGACTGACCTGGAGAGCCTCGAACTGTTACTCTTAATTTCTTGCTACTCTGCCTCTCAGCATCTGCATCTTCATCTGTGCTTCCACTCAACCTGGAATGTTCTCTCATTTCCTCATCTGGCCAACTCACTCTTGGCTAGAGTAAAAACTGAGTAACTCCTGCTTGAAAGGTGTGGTTAGCCAATTATTCCAGTACCTGTCTGCATGCAGCTTCACTACAGCACTATACAAATAAATCATTTGTTTATATATTTTACTACTAAAGAAAGTCTGATCTATTCAGACACACACACACACACACACACACACACACACACACATATAAAAGTACCCATGGTACTTACAATGACATTCACCCAAATAAATATAAATCAATGAGGACGATGTCTCAATTTAAAATCAGGATCCTAACATTTGGTTACTAAAAGCTTGATACTAGTTTTCAGGTATTTCAGAAAAAAATTAAAATAAAAACAAGAAATCTGAGAACCAAGAATATCAGACTTTTTTTTAAAGTTCAGGAAATACATCACCTTATATAACTAAAGAAACACATGAGCATTTACTTGTCTCTCTAAAAATCCAGATTCTGCTTTCATCCAAGTGGATTTATGTAGTATGTATCAAATAGTAAATAATTGTACAAAAATTAAAACATGAGAGACACAATAAAACAGTTCAAAAGTCTCCATTAATTAAACAAGATCTAGATTTGGCCATCAACAAGAAAAGTTATTTCTTCTGATCTCAATTTTTAGATTAGATGAGATATACCAGAGCAACAGTTTTCAATTAGCCTTTTAAAAAACACTCGACTCTTTGTAATAACACCTATACCTTCCTGAAGTATGCAGGCAAAGCAAACTTAAAACATTAAAATGAATAAACATGTCCTACAACAGAGGAAAAATAAAAAAGAAAGCAATTTTAATTAAATTAGCATCATGATAGATAAACGGCCAGAAGAGTGCCTTAAAAACAATAGTGAGGGGCTGGAGAGATGGCTCAGTGGTTAAGAGCACTGTCTGCTCTTCCAAAGGTCCTGAGTTCAACTCCCAGCAACCACATGGAGGCTCACAACCATCTCTAGTGGGATCTGATGCCCTCTTCTGGCATAAAGTTATACATGCAGATAAAGCACTCATGCACATACATAAATAATAAAATCTTAACCAAAAAAAAGAATTAAAAAAAAAAATAGCCAGGTGGTGGTGGTGGTGGTGGTGGTGCACACCTTTAATCCCAGCACTCGGGAGGCAGAGGTAGGTAGATCTCTGAGTTCGAGGCCAGCCTGGGCTACAGAGTGAGTTCCAGGAAAGGCGCAAAGCTACACGGAGAAACCCTGTCTTGCAAAAAAAAAAAAAAAAAACCAATAGTGAAGTAAACAGATATTTGTATGTCAATAGCAGAAGTAGGATTAACAGAACACCAAAAAGGGTACAAATTTGAAAGAGTAGAAGATATAACTGAAACTAGTGTCAATGCAAATTAAAAGAAAAATGAGACCTTCTATGCTATTAAAATGGTCAAATCCAGAGCACTGATGGGGATGTGGCTCAACAGGCACTCTCCCTGACTGTT
>CABHPH010150919.1:0-82875 GCA_902168325.1 Peromyscus nudipes | reverse complement strand
CCTGTGCTCAGGAGCACCCCAGGACCACACCACAGTCTTCCTGTGCTGAGGAGCACCATCCAGAACTTCATCACCGTGCTTGGGGACAGTTTTAAAAAAGCGATTTACTTTAAAATTATATGTAGGTGTCTATGTCTGAATGTGGATATGTGCACAAGAGTGCCGGTGCCAGAGGATGTCAAAGGTCCTCCTGTGTCCTCTGGAACTGGGGTGTGAGGTGGGTGTGAACTGCTGGTGTGAGTGCTGGGAACTGAGCTGAGTCCTGTGTGAGAGCAATAGCGGCTCTTAACTGCTGAGCTATTTCTCCAGCTCACACCCCCACCCCTACTATTTTAAACGGACAAATTGACAACAAAAGGAAAAATGTAGAAACACGTGACTGTGAAAAGGATACTTGTTTACAACACAAAGGAGAAACAACAGATTGCTTTGTTCAGCAGCCCCAGCTGGGTGCATGCTGGGTGACCCCATCTTTCCTTCCCACTGTATTTTTGAGAGTGACCACAGAAGTGCTGCTGGTTGTCTTAGGAGTAAAAAGATTTTTAGCAAGTAGATGAGTCTGCAGGTGCAGAACCATGAATAACTAATAAAAATCAACTACTGTGTAGTAATGAGCTGATACCATCTATCGACGCGGCAAGAGAAGTTTTGTGTCTTGAGTTTTTTTTAAGATATAGCCCCAGGGAGCCCAGGTTGGCCTCAAACTAGCTATATAGCTGAAGTTAACTTCGAGTTTTTGAGTTTCTGCTCTTCCTGCCTCTACCTTTTGGGTGCTGGGACTATGGGACTATGCCACCACACCTGATTTATGTCAAGTTGAGGATTGAATCTAGGGTTTGTGCATGCTAGGGAATCCCTCTACCAGTTGAACTACATCCCTGTCTATGTGTCTCATTAAAGGGATGGTCTGTAGCAGGGTACAGTGTACATCTGTGTATATAATAAACCAAGGCACTCTCTTCTAATTTGAGAGAACTGACTCAGAGGGCGGAGAAAGTTTCTTTGTGCCAACATTTCCAGAGGAAACCTGAAATGCATATACTTTGCTTTGCTAAGTTAGAGGGAGCAAGGTGTTGTGGGTTTGATAACTGATTGTACTAATAACAGCCATTAAGTGGCAGCTAATTACAGTGTGTTAAAATGTCCAAGTAATAACAAGTCACATTTGATGCAGTTCATGAGTCATCTCATGGAAACAAGGGTTGTAATGAAATGGGAGATGAAAGAGCAGGTTCAGATAGTAGAAGAGCACTAGGGTTTGGGGCTCTGCACACTTTATGCTTTTTGTCTTATTTATTTATTCATTTCTTTGCGTGTGGATGCATGTGTACCACTGCATGCTTGTGGAAGTCAGAGGACAGCTTGCAGGAGTCCTCTTTCCTTCTGGCTTGTGGATGCTGGGGACTGAGCTCAGGCGGTGAGGCAGGGCAGCAAGTCTTCACCCGCTGAGGCACCTTTGCGGACCTCTCTGCATACTTTAGAAAGAAAGCTTGAAACATTGTCTTCTGTTCCCTGATTAAAGGACTCCCTTTAGAGAGCAGAAATCAACCAGTATTTGTGATACAATGTTGATAGTTAAGGGAATGAGAATTATGTATCTTCTTCAGAGAGAGCTTTGGTTTTCAAATATTTTGAAACATTGTAAGATAGAAACTAGCTTGTGAAATAAACAGATTGTAGACAGTGCTCTATGTAGACAAGTTACTTAAGACTATACCTTGATAAAAATTGTAGTCACTTGGTTTATTTTCACGTGAGGTACATTTCTCTCAGTGTTTGGTTATCTACGCTTTTCTATATTTTGGACTCACTCAAACAGTTCTGTGCAGTGGTAGCATGATACCTAAGTGCCTGAGGGGAGTGCTCTAATTTACCTCCAAGGTATAGGGCTTGCTTAGCGCATACAAGAGCCCGGTTTTAATTCCCAGCATCAAACCAAAAGATCAGCTATTTTCAGTTCACTTGGTTTTTTCATTTCTAAAAATTCTGGTTTTTTTCTTCAGCTCAGGGCACTGTTGGACTGTGCTTCTATTTGTAATGTTCTTTCCAATGGGTCTCTCAAATCCTGTGTTGTTTTTTCCATGGAGGCTTCTATTTTTCTCAGGAGACTTGGTGAACATTTTCTTTTTTGATACTTGTTAACTTTTTGAGAAGTAGTGAGCCTTTTAGATAACTGTTTGCTGATTTACCTAATCTAAATCAGTGCATGAACTATGGAATATCATGATTTCATTTATTTTAGAATGAAAAGGTTCTTAATATGAGTTTGAGCAATTCATGAAGAAAATTGATGATTGTTTTTCAGTTTTTTCCTTCTGATTTTTGCAGTAGTGGCAAAAATGAGTCTGTTATGTGCACACATGAATATGCACATGTACACATGTGCACGCATGCACACACATATGCAGTCTTAGGTTGTATTTGGGAAAAGCTTAATTTTTTTGCACATCCAGAGAACATATTGTTAGTTGATGAGACATTTCAAAAGTCTTGAAAGTAAAATTGTTACAACATTTCCTCAGATTATTCAGCCATAGAACCCTTTAATGCAAGAACTTATCAGTATTCCTTTGGAGTGTGTCATAAAATGCTGCAAACAAGTACTTGAATATTATTTACTCAGATACGGTGAGTAGTATTCTGCTGTGCTCCAAGCACTGAGCTGAGTATAAGACATTGTGGTTTAATTGGTCATTGAGACTTTCCACTGTCTTAAAATAGGGACCACTGAAGGGCTATAAAATATAATGTAAAAATGGACTCGTGAAGGAATTTCAAAAGGCACTATGTTTGCCTATTTTCTTTTATGAACAACAGAGGCTGGCTAACTTTATAAAGCAAAGAGGTCTGTTTACTTACAGTATTGATGAAGGCCCCTGAGCACACCCCGAACCCTGTCTGCATCACCTCACGGTGTCGGGTACTGGCGGGAGCAGGTGTGAGAAGAAGAGTTCATGCCTGCAGACAGAAAGCTAGTTCCTTTTGTGGGACTGGCTCCTATCTGGTCTACGGACCGTTTATTAGGCCTGACTCCCAACAATACTACACTGAGGGCCAAGCTCCAAACCCATGAAACTTTGGGCAAGGGAGGAAAAAACATCCAAACCATGGCAGACACTTACTCATACATAGTAGAGAAAGTGTGTCGAGGAACATAAGGGTGTGCTCATGCATTTTGCAAATATGAGCATCTCCTGTGAATGGAGGACACAGCTGTGTATAAGACAAGGCTCCCTGCTGCCTTAAAACTTAAATTCCAGCTGGGTAAGGCAGGAAAAAGACGGAATTTTTACATTTAGCATATATATAATGAAAAGAGCTATGAAGAAAGTAAGAAAAGTTGGCAGTAGCTGCTGTGTCGATGAATAGCGCGCTGAATAAGGAAGAAGCTTTGAGGATTCCAATTAGGAGGAACTGTGGGCTTTCAGGGGTGCCTGCTCATACAGAGCCTCACAGCTACTGTTTCCTTCCTTCCTTCCTTCTTTCCTTCCTTCCTTCCTTCCTTCCTCCCTTCCTTCTTCCCTTCCTCCCTCCCTCCCTTCGTTTCTTTCTCTTTTTTCTTTTTTTGGGGCACAGTTTCTCTCATTGACCCAGTGTGCCAGTAGTTGGTTTTCTTTTCTTTTTTTTTTCAGCCTGACACCAACTAGGGTCATCTGGAATGATTGACTTGTAGGCAAGTCTGTATGGCCTTTTCTGGATTAATGACTGGTATGGAAGGGTCCAGCCCTCTATGAGTGGTACCACCACTGGGCAGGTAGTTCTGGGAGGCATAAGAAAGGGAGCTAACTGTGAGCCTGGAGAGCAAGCCAGGAAACAGCCTTCCTCCACGGCTGCTGCTTCAGTTCCTGCCACCTGGTTCCTGCCCTGACTTCCCTTCGTAATGGACTGTAAACGGGAAGAGGGAATAAACCCTTTCCTCCTCAAGTTACGTTTGGTCGTGGTGTTTGTTACAGCGACAGGATGGAAGCGGGGATGCTCAGGGGGGCTGCAAACACTGCGGCCAGCTAGGGCGTGGAATTCTCTGCCCAAAGAGTGGGCCGTAGAGACACCTGGACCGAGAAGGAAGCAGTGCTAAGAGTGATCGTGGAAGAAGAAACACACGTGGTAAAGGCGTTAAGGCCAAAGTCAGGGTGAAGGTGGTGTAGTGCGGCTGGGAGGGTGAGAGCGGTGGGTCTGACCACGTGGGCTGCAGAAGTAGGTTCCCTCTCAATAATGCGAGATATGGCCATCCTGCAGTGGTGAAGAAGTTAGACAGAACCGGCTGCACGGGAGCTGGAGAGATACCCAGACCAGTAGCATGGTCCATATATAATGGACCAAGTGTCTGAAGTTGTTATTTTCTTAACTTGTGAAAAATCTATGATGTGGAAATTGTGTTGCTCACCAGATGATTGCCCCTAGAACTCCATCTGGGAGCACATCCTCTTCCCACCGCTAGTTCTGTATAAATGCCATTTTCTTAATCCCTTCTGTGTATCCTGGCCCTGCCAATGGCTAGATTGTTGCTGGAAACCCAAGCCTGCAGCTCATACCGAGACCTTTCAGATGTACCTGTTCAGATGCACCCCCCCCCCCCCACTCCTCTGTGAGAGCTGCTGGTTCTGGAGCAGCTCCTAGAGGTTTGAGGAGGAGAGCTTTGCAGATGGAGAGAGAAGGATAAGATTCCTGGAGCTCCTGTTTATTAGTGGTGTGACCTCCCTCAGAACACGTGCTAATCCCCTTGTTATTTATGAAAAACGAAGGCCGTAAGATAAGTCCTGAAGCACGGAGCACGGAGCACGGAGCCCAGCTTCTGGTGTGTGACAGTGGCTGACGGTTGTAGACGTTCCCACCGGCAGCTCCACACATCCTGGGAACCATCACTGCGGAAGCACCTGAAGGTAGAACTGGGGAAGGGAAAGAGTATTTAGAATGTATTGCTGTGCGGTGGTGGTGGTGCACATCTTTAATCCCAGCATGCAGGAGGTTGAGGCAGGGGGATCTCTGTGAGTGCTAGGCCAGCCTGGTCTACAGAGTGAGCTCCAGGACAACCGGGGCTGTACAGCAGGGCTGCACAGAGAAACTGTCTGGACCCCTTCAAAACAAACAAACAAACAAAAAGCCAGAATATATTGTCCTAGCAGGAGTAGTCTTGTTCTTGACATTCTTCATTGTGAACTTGACATTCTTGAGAGCCAGTCTGTCATGGACTGAGAGGTCCTGCCTAGAAATAAAATACAAGTCTAAGTTTGAACTGTGGTCAGGCTGTAGGTTTGCTCTGCTGGTTTTTTGTTTGTTTGTTTGTGTTTTTTGTTTGTTTGTTTTTCCTTCTTTGCCTTTCTACTTATGGTGCTACAGACTGAGCCCAGGGCCTGCTACATGCTAAGTATGTGCTGTACCACTGAGCTACATCCCCAGATCCGTTCATTTTTCATACATTACTGTAAGTTAGGGCTTCTTCATTGAGGCTGTACCATAAAATTCCCAGAGGAGCTAAGGAAGAAAGGAAGGAAGGAAGGAAGGAAGGAAGGAAGGAAGGAAGAAAGAAAGGAAAGACAGAAAGAAAAGGTTCATAGAACCCATTTTTAGGAGATTTCTGTTTATAGGCCTGAACAGATAATTTAAAAAAATACATAAAAACAGCTTTCCACACTGGTAGTTAGAAATTAGGACTAATGCTATTTTCCCCAAATTGTCCAGATGGAATAAGCTAACTTATGAAATTGTCTACTTTACAACTACAATGTAAACTGTATTGGTGGTTTTTGAGGCATAGGAAGTTATCCCCAGGAATAAACATTTACTCTTCATCCTCTAAGAGGTGACCACAGAGGCACCGCTGTTCTCACTGCTGCATGGTAGTAGGCTGGAGCGAGGTGCTGGAGCGGCTTCCCCTGTGTTTGGACCTCCCATGCTCAGGGCCAGCCCCGGGCATCTCAGGGACACCAGGGAGCAAGTGGGCACCCATGTGGCTGTTGACGCCTAGACTCTGTATTACTTACTTTACTATTACTGTGATAAAACACCATGACCCAGAAGCAGCTTAGGAAAGGAAGAGTTTATTTGGACTTTGATTCCAGAAGGATAAGGATCCATCGTGTCTGGGAGGCATGGCAGGTGGAGCAGAGAGCTCACATCTACAATGGCAAGCATGGAGCAAACTCTTAAAACTTGCAAAGTCCACCCCTGGTGACATACTTCTCGGGCAAGATCACGCCTCCTAAACCTATCCCAACAGCATGACTAACTGGGAACCTGTGGGGGACATTCTCATTCAAACCACCACAGACTCACAGTGGGTCATTAAGTCAAACTCTTACGTTGGGAGTGATGAAAGATCCAGTTTGTCTCAGAAACCTAAACAGAAGCTGTTACTAGTGAAAACAGAATCACCACACAGGGGAAGAGATGCTGATGAAGTACCTACTCTGTGTCAAATTTAGTGGGAAAAGGCTCAGAAGATTGGTTGTGAACTGCCCCTAATAAAGGATTATTAATATCGTATGTTAATTACTATAGACATTAAGTAGGCTTGAGGGGGTAACATTTTAAAAACATTACCATTTATGACCTACCTTCCCAGAAGAAAGTTTATATAGAATTTCCAGTGAGCTTTGGAACATTGAAGTACTCATGCGCTGTGACCATCTGTACATATTGCTTAAAATTCTACTTTACAGCAAAATTATGAATGAAGCAATTGAATCCCCAAATGATATCCTTTACAGATACAACCTAGATATTAAGTTGTATATCCAAGGGGAAGTGCCGGCACATTGGATTTCAAGATATAAGCACTGGGTACTGATCTCATGCTTTCATTAGGGCTATGCATATGAATGCTTATCTTTGCCTGTCCCTCATCTGTAATAATGTCTACCCTTCTGTAGAGGTTAGTTATTAGGATTAGATGTAATAACAAAGTATGTAAAAGTAGCATTGAGGTTACAGAGTCTTGTAAACCAGTAAGAAATAGCTCTGATTTCCCTAAGGATGTGAGAAGTAAGCTTTGGGGCTCTGCAACCAAACTGCCTACATGTGATTTCTGGCTTTGTCTTATTCTAGCTGCAGGGGTGTTGGGCAAGGTGGGTAATTGTATCATTGTTCCTTCAAAGGAACCAAGAGTCATACCCAGCCTATAAGCTGCAGTGAGGGAAAAGTAAACTGTAATCTATGCAAACTTCTGAACTCGGCACAGTACCTGTCACATTGTAGATGTTCGATGAAGGCTAAAACTTTTCAACAATAAGTGAAATTAAAAGTTGTTGTTTTTGGCTCATGCAGACCTCAGTGATAGCAGAAGCAAGTCTAAGATACATGGTGATTTTGTGAATTTGGCTATCTCAGTGGAAAAGTTGTGTTTGGGGATTCTTCAGATCTCAAGTGACTTAAGTGATAATTACCTTGCAAAATCAATCTATGAATTAAACATATACTGCCATGTGTACAGTCATGGTATACCTAGCAAAGAACTTAAGACACTACTTTCATCTTCAGGAAGCTACCAAGTAGTTGGGGAAAGCAAAATGACCTGTGGCGTCTAGCCCGGGCTGAGTGCCGCAGTGCAGAGGATGTGTAGAAGGAGCATCTATCCAGACCACAGGATAGCATGTCAGGTTGCGGCTCCGTTGTTAGCCGCTCCGTGTGCTTGTGTTCTGATCAGCATGGAGCACCATTGCATTGTTTCCCAGAGTTTGAGATGGATGAGAGTCCACAGAGGGAGAAAGGGAGTTCTGCAGTTGGCACGTCAGTGTTCCTGAAAGGCCTCTTCTTTCAGGGAGAGCGCGCACGAGAAAGCCAAGTCAGCACAGGCTGCATTCCCTTTCCAGAGCCCTGCATCCTTAATGAAGTGGTGTTAGCCACCACAGGGAAGGCAGAGCTGCTGGCTCCTTCAGGGTGCAGTGGCTCTGCATTGCCAGGCTAATGCTGTTTAAAGTTAAAAGTACGTGGTCAATATTGTCTTTGCGACCTCTCCTTTTGATTGAGTAACTTCAAAATTAGTGTGAAATTAATGTTGTTTGCCTATTTTTTCTTTGTTCATGTGACATGATTTGTTTGTGCATTTTGGCAAGTGTTACTGCCCAGTTACACCTAGTTCAACATAGTCTATATAAGCGAGTACTGGTCTGTATCGTGGTACAGAAGAAAAGCGCTGATAAAACATTGTGTAATAGAATAAAGGAATTCCACAACAAGAATAGATTGGAGAGTAGTTTTCTCTTATACAAACCATAAGCAAATCAGGATCTTAAATAAGTAATGCCAAAGGAAGGATACAGCTAGATAGAAAGGCTGTGATGATTAGCTTGTATTCTGTGTTACATAGTGATGCCTACCTTCTTAGAACTTGAGTTTCTACAGGAGAAACCTTTAGCCTGTTCTCTGTAGCAGAAATCTTAAAAGTTCTTATTAATGAAATCAAACCTGGAGCCAGGTTTTGGGGTGAACGCTGGAAGATCAGAGAAGCAGAACAAGCTATAGCCACCTCGCCTTGCCAGTTTCTCAGGTGATCCTGTTTCCTCAGACTGGAAACCTCTGTGTCCTCATCTGGAATGAATCTCAGCTGAAATGCTTCTCGAAAGCCTGAAGCTTAACCAACTAAAAGCTTCTAGTTTCTGGGTCTTCACGCTGCCATATATACCTTTCTGCTTTCTGCCATCACTCCCTGGGATTAAAGGCTCACTTTCTGGGATTAAAGGCGTGAGTCACCATGCTTGGCTGTATCCTTGAACACACAGAGATCCAGGTAGATCTCTGCCTCTGGAATGCTAGGATTAAAGTGTGTGCTACCACTGCCTATCCTCTGTGTTTAATATTGTGGCTGTTCTGTTCTCTGACCCCAGATAAGTTTATTAGCGTGCACAATATTTCGGGGAACACAATACCACCACAGTTCTCATTAGCTGGGGAGGGCTGGGGAGGGCTGGGGAGGGCTGGGGAGGGCTGGGGAGGGCTGAGGAGGGCTGAGGAGGGACTGAGTAGGCCTCCACCAGTGAGAGCAGAGGCACTTCCCACAATCTCCTGGTCTCCAGGACTCAGGTGAAGTGTCACATAAGAGTGTCTACATGATTGAAATGTCCCCATGGCAGAGGTTCTCACACATAGATGCTGCGTGTAGGAATGGAACTTAGTCACAGCAGACTTGGTGATGTGAGACAGGTTCAAGAGAGGACATGACAAGCTTGAATGAAGATTTAATATGGTCGACTTATTTTTCCTGTTCTTTTCTTGTCTGCTTTTCACGGGGGCCACCAGAGTGCAGCTGGTTTATTTTTTTTTTTATTTTTCAGTGTTTTTGATTAATGTATCCTTTTAGATATGAAGACAAGAAACACAATAATGTGATTGAAATAATTTTGAGGAAAATAGCAAAATGATTGATACATGTTTCCATGTATATAGTATACAAGTAAAATGTGTACTAGCGTATGACTAGCAATACCATAGGTTTGAACCCAGTGTTTCTGAGAGGTTTTGCAGAATCTATAAAGCTGTTGGACAGGAAAACTTACTTGTTATTGGTCTTCTTAGCTCATTTGTCTACAGAATTAACCTGGCCAGTGGGAAGAAAAACGCCGCTTCATTCTAGCTCAGCTGTTCCTGTCAACTGCGGATTCAGCTTCTCAGCTGGTTTTGTTTGTTTGTTTTTTGTTAACAGCTTTGGGTGACTTGCTTTCAGTGTAATGGAAACTTGCGTGTATTTCCTTAGCTGATGAATTTTAATGCTGTTTGTGTGTATGTATATATATTGTGTGTATGTATATATGTCTTATACGTGTGTATATGTGTATGTATGTCTTATATGTATTTGTATGTGTGTATATGTATGTATTGCGTGTATGTATATGTGCATACATGTATGTATGTGTTGCAATGTGTATATGTATGTATGGTATGTCTGTATATGTGTGCATATGTATGTATTATGTATGTATTGTATGTGTATGTGTGTGTATGTATTGTATGTGTGTGTGTATGTATTATATGTATATACATATGTGGGTGTATTATGCATTATATATGTGAGTGTGTATGTGTATGTGTATGTATGTGTTTAGCTTGTGCATGATCACTCTAGGTAACCACTCTGTCACTGAGCTGTGCACCCTCAGCCTATTATTTCTTGCTTTGTAACAGTGGGCAGTATTTCAGTAACTTTTCTGAAGTTGTGTCTTACCAAAGGCCTAGGATGGTGTGTGCTGGCTTCCTTTCCAAACCTTCATTTGAGCAGCCTTGCGAGTGAGGTGGACCACTTAGAGCTTGGCACTTGGCTGTTTCCCTGAATGCTCCTCTCCTCTCTGCAGCAGGGGTTATGCTGAAGGATTAGGTTTTATTTCTCAGGGGCCCATGTGGGTGTTTCATTTTGTAAAGCTAGATGGGGGCTCAAAGGGACTGCAGAAACAGAACAGGCTTTCAAAGTTTCTGCTCTTAGGAGATGGAGCCACTCAGGGCCTTTGTTAATGTTTGAGTGTTGGTCTTTCAGTTTATTATCATCTTCACAATGCTGGCATTCTGGGAATATCTACTGTCCTTTTTAGATCCTGCTGATGATACCAGGCACGTAGGTTCAAAAACCTGCCGCCTCGGCTTCCCTAAGTTCTAAAGAAAGTAGGAAACAGAAATTGGTAAAGGAAAGTAGATTCATTCACATTGTGGCCAGGGGTAGTATGAGTGTGGTGTTCTCCCCACCTTTTCTGTGGCAAGAAATTGCAGATTATGGAGAGCTGTGAGGCCAAGGCTGGAACACAGGGAATTGTACTGAGGTAGCCGATTGATTCTGTCCTAGGGCCACAGGGCGCCTCAGTTCTATGTTACAGAGACAGTTTTTAAGTTTTTATTTTAAATTCAAGTCCTGCAAATGAAAATGAGGTCCTGAGGGTCCCAGTATTTGAAACAGAAAATAATGGGTTTTTTTGAGGATGTAAGATTCTTACCCATCCTGGGCCTGGCAGAATTCTTGCTCTGAGGTCCAGTCCTTTGATAGGTGTAGAATAGAAGCCTTTTTGTATCTTTTCTTTGTGAGTCAAGATGGAAAGATGGGGGAAATTAAAGGGATGTGAGAGAGAAAGTAACTCTTCACTTTCAGAGTCTGGTTAAAGCTCTCGCCAGCTGGGAATCAAGAATTCCAACATAATTAGCAACATTTACTTGGAAGGTGCTGCCGATAGAGAGAATATTCCTTCTATAGTGATATAATGCAAATGGGATTTTAAAATAACAATGAACCACTCATTCGGCCCATTAGTATGACCTTTCTGTTTTCTCAGCTGAAAATCTGTAACTTACTAAAATTCTTGTAAGAACCCCCATTTGCAGGGAAAGACAGGCCTCACGTCCCTTGTGCAGCAAGCCTGTGAGGCATGGCTTCACCTTCCCAGACTGCCCTTCTGTCCACCCTATGATGTCATTTATCAAAAGAGGGATGAACGGTGAGGAGTCTGTTTGAGCAATATCGTCACGTTCCCGGAGCCTCCAAACCCCGCTCTAGCTGTGCAGCTGCAGTTGAGGTACTTAGAGCCACCCACAGGCTCCGTGTGTGTACTGTCCTTGTCCCGAATATCCCCTTTTCTGTTACAAAGCTTTTCCTCTTGCTTGAATCTGTGCTAGGTCTCTTTTAATAAATTCCAACTGTTCATCCTGACTCATCCTGGAGTTCTTTTCTGTGATGGAGTCAGGAATTCCAGCTTTCCCAACTGGCGGTCCCCGAAAGGAACTACTCGGGCTGCTGCAGGTAGCTGTGCAGGAAGCTGTGTCTCTGGCTTGTGCCCCACGGTCACTGACAGTTAGAGGTCCGCTTTGGAGGGGTCTAAACAGGTAGTGGTACTGAGAATTAGGAATTAAGGATTAGAGAGTGATAAACTTGAGGTGCCCGTGTTTTCTTGGCTGAAAGGAAAAGAAGGAAAGAGGAACTCCACAGTAAATACTTTATAAAAGTTTGGAAGATCCTTTGCTGGTGTGTGTGTGTGTGTGTGTGTGTGTGTGTATGTGTGTATACATATGTGTGTGCCTGTGTATGTTCGTGCATGTGTATGTGCGTGCATGTGTGTATATGTGTGTGTGTGTGCATATATATGTGTGTGTGTGTATGTGCGTGCCTGTGTATGTGCATGCATGTGTGTATATGTGTGTATGTGCGTGCCTGTGTATGTATGTGCATGTGTGTGTATGTGTGTGCACACGTGTGTGGTGTGTAGCTTTGTTTTTGAAGACAAGAAATCTTTGCTTGCTAGTGCAGCATAATTCATGCCCCAGAGTACGGCAGTCCTGGTGAACCATGCAACTTTGAATATAACACACCAATTGAGCTCAGCTCAAAGCTTGAGATTTAGTGTTGGATGTTGTAAATGCTTTGGACCTCTTGCAGGAAAGACCTATGTGTCAAATAAATTATACTAGATTAAGTTAGACTGTTTCAATAGTTTTTTTTTTTGAATAGAGGTCCATGAAATGCCTGAATTTTTCTTCTGTTAGCAAAAACATTGCTATGCCTGCCATTGTGAGCGGAATAACCAGTCAGTGCAGTGTCTATGTGGTTTCTTCTACTGCCAGGTATTCTGGATGACTCTCTCGTTGCTCCTGACTCCCTTCATAGAGCTGTAGTTCTCAAGGAGCGCATCTGTCATCATCCTGCATACGCTTAGCAGCACGTGAAGTGGTGGTGTCTGAATTGCCGCACAGGGATAATGATTGGGTAATTTGAGATGTCATGATTGACCCCCAACTCGTCCTTTTCTGAAGGATAATAGTGCACGATGGTTTCTAATGCACTTCGTCCTTCCCATTCAAAAGGAGCTGTAGAGTGTCTGCCTGCATGGTATTTTGCTTGTTTCCTTAGTATTTAGCATCAGAGTTTTCCACATTTGTTTTCTTGTGTTCTAAATTAAAGTCAGTTTCCGCTGGCCTTTTGTTCTCATCAGCATTGGCTTCGGGCATTTTGCTTATGGAATCTATAATAGAGTTTCTAAGTAACCAGACTAAGTCAGAAGATACATAGCTCAGGACTAAAGTGATTGCCTGGCATGTGTGAGGCCCTGGGTTCAATCCCAGCACCATATAAACAAAAACAAAGAGCCAAACCCCAGGGGAACTAATATATTAACTGAGTATTTGACAATGGACAGAGTCAAGGTGCTAGAAGTCAAAGTCCCTAAGCTGTGGTTTGTAAATTTAGTGAACTTCGAATTGGCAAAATAAAGCAGCAGTGTCCGTAAGGAAGACTTGAAGTCCGGGTAGAGTTTCTCTTGAGTAGAGCCTTGGAAGGAAATGTTGCAGGCAGAGAAACAAAGATACAGGGAATGCTTCTGCAGCTATTCCTGTCTCCATGGTGCCTTGGTTCTCGCTGGTCCCATGCTCTGCCATAGGGTGCACTGGCAGGCGGCCTTGGAATTGCAGTTAGAGGCTTGTGGTTGAGGGGTGAGTGGTTTAACCCTGTGCCTGTGTCCTTGCCTGGGAAGAGAGTAGTAGAAAGAGCCCCCCCAAGGCTGTCTCCTGCCCTAATAGGTGTGGAATTTTAGCTGCTGTTGTTTTAACTGTTTCCTCTTAAAGCCAGGTATTGACAAATCCCTGTTACTGTTGTCTATACTTGACATTTGAGCCTCAGCTTATTCTGAGATAAAATTACTACATTGACTAGCCAAGGTAGTTGTTCACTTGAAATGCTAAGATTTATGAGAGAAAAGTGCAATTTACAGCATTAATGCTCAAATCTGGTTCAAGGACCAGTATCAGTCTTGCCTAGTAGAAAGTTTAGAAATGCAGTCTCAGGTTCAACCTTAGCTCTCTTGGAAGGAGGAAAGTGAGGTGGATAGTTTACCAACATCTGGGACAAGGTAACTAGCTTTCTGCACACATTGGTTTTAGTTAAATGGTCAGAGTTGATCAGCGTCTCTGAACTTAGACCATGGTGTGCTGGCTAGTTTTATGTCAGCTTGACACAGGCTGAGGTCATCTGAGAGCAGGGAGCCTCAATTTAAAAAATGCCTCCCTAAGATTGGATCCTATGAAGGTTTGTAGGGCCTTAATTAGTGATTGATGGGGAAGGCCCAGCCCATTCTGAGTGCCACCATCCTAGGCTGATGGTCCTGGGTTCCTAAGAAAGCAGGCTGAGCAAGCAAGTAAGCAGGCCTCTGCATCAGCTCCTGCCTCCAGGTCCCTGCCCTACCTGAGTTCCTGTCCTGACCTCCTTTGATGGTGAATAGCGGTGGAAGTGTGAGCCAACTCAACCCTTTCCTCCTCCACTGGCTTTTTGGTCATGGTGTTTTATCACGCAATAGTAATCCTAACTAAGACACATGGGGAGGCTTTGCCATTCCTCTGCGCCTGACCCAGGGAACGACTTACCATTCCGATGGGGCTGAATCACTGGGGTCTTGGACATGGCCGTGATCATGTCAGTAATACACATATACCAAAGACTTCAGTAATGCATTCACTCAAGACTTCATCCTCTCCACACCATGTGCTTGTTAGTTCCAGACGCCGACATGTTCCTGATTGGGACCATTGCACATGAAGCAAACTCCTTACAGTTGGTGTTGTAGAAACTGGGATAGGAATATAATGCCTGTACTTAATGGAAAGTTGCCTTACCTCGTGCACTGACACTGGCAGTGCCTGGGGTGAATGTTCCTACACACTTGTTACTTTGGTGTGCCGTGTGCGGGTGTGCTTATCTGAGTGCGTACTCGGAGGCCAGAGGTTGACTTGAGTATCTTCCATTATTGCTCCCCACCTTGTTTTGAGATTCAGGGTCTCCCACTGAACCCAGGTAGAGCTTGCCATGTAGACTAGCTTGGCTGGTATGCCCAGCTTCTACCTGGATGTAGGGATCTCACCTCAGGTCCTCATACCTGTATAGCAAACCCTTAACTCATTGAGTCCTCTCCCCAGCCCTCATTGCGAGGTCTTATGCTTTACATAAGTGTCCCTAAAAAGTACATGTCTTTTTTTTTTTTTTTGTTGTTGTTGTTTTTGTTTTTCAAGACAGGGTTTCTCTGTGTAGTTTTGGTGCCTGTCCTGGATCTTGCTCTATAGACCAGGCTGGCCTCGAACTCACTGAGATCCACCTGGCTCTGCCTCTCGAGTGCTGGGATTAAAGGCCACCACCACCGCTGCCCAGCAAAAGTCCATGTCTTAAATGCTTAGTTTTCCAGGGTAGCACTGGTGGGAGGTAGTGGAACATTTTAGAGATAGGGCCTAATGGGAAGTCCTAAAGTCATCAAGGGTATGCCCTCCTGAGGGATTGTAAGAACCTAGTCTCTCCCCTACTCTCTGCTTCCTGGATTGTGTGGTCAACAGTTTGCTTTGTCACATGTTCCTGCCACAATGTGTTGCCTTCCTCAGAGTCCCAAACCAATGGGGCTACTTGACCTTGGACAAGAACATTCAAAACTGAAGCTAAATTAAACCTTCTGTTCTGGGGGAGCAGCTCAGCTGTTGAGTGCACACCCGGCGTTCTGCTTACTAGAACCTTTCTCCCAAGTTTGGTATGTCTTGTAACATTTAATTTAACAGGATGTGATTCCAATAATTTAGCTTATGGACTTTCCCAAAGTCATTCACATTAGTCTCCGTGGAAAACTTTATTTTCATTCTCAGTGTTTCTTCCATTTATGTGGTAGTTAACCATAGAACCTTTGCAAGCATACCTTGTGTGAACAGATGTGGGGAGGAAACAGGGCTGTCTCTCGGCATGTGTTGAACTGAGCTAGTGGATGCCGGTGTTTAGGTGTTAGAAGGTGGTCTGGGAACACTGGGTGGAAGTGTGTCCCTCAGCCAGAGAGTTCACAGAGGGAACGGACCACAGTGTGGAGAGGACTTGGCAGATTTTTATTGCAGCGGTCGTTTGGCATTTGACTTAAGATCCCAGGCTTGAGTGGAGGCGTTCTAGTCTGTGGTCTATGGAGTTAAATGTTTTATAAACACTAACTTGGAGTCACTTGGCAGGTATGTGCCGTGTCACAACATCAAGGCCTCTGTTCTCAAGGAGCAAGGAGAACAGTTTCCTTTGTCACTGGGAATGCCGCTTACTCTTGGTTTTTGAATTGTGTTTAGTACCCCAATTCTATACCAGCCCTTGCGGGCTGGCTAGAGATGGAAATGAGGTGACCCCCAGAGACACTCTGAGTGCTAATGAATTGTCTGACACCCTCCCCTAAAAATGAAGGACTCACATTACAGACCGTTACAGACCAAATAAAACTTTACATTTTAAAATACATCTTGTAAGGTTTTTTTTTTTAATTGTGGTGTGTGTGTGTGTGTGTGTGTGTGTGTGTGTGTGTGTGTGCATGCGCGCACACGCGCACTTGTGATATAGATGTGCACTTACTGAAGTGCATGTGTGGAAGTCAGGGCAACCTCAGTATCTGTTTTTGCTTCCCCCCTTGAGATGGCTGTGTGTGGAGGTCTCTTGTTCACAACTGAGTGTGCCAGGTTAGCCGACCTGTGAGTTATTCTTGTGTTCTGCCTCTCGTTTTGCCGTAGACGTGCTTGGACTGCAGAGGCATCCCCCTCAGCAATTATGTGGGTTCTCGGAATCCAAACTCAAGTTTATAGTTGCACATCAAGTGCTTTATCCATGGAGCTGTGTTCCCAGTCCTGAGAACATTTTAATCTGTGTTGTCCCACATGGTCTCACCGTTGCAGAAAGGTCAACACAGCTTGCTCCCTCCCTTCCTTCCTTCATTTTCAGCAATTGAAACTTTTTTTTGTATTTATTGGCTTTAAAATAATTTCATGCAATGTATTTTTATCATATTCTTTCTCCCTTTCAACTCCTCCCCGCTTCTTTACACACCCAACTACATATTCTTTCTCTCAAAAAAAAAAAAATCCAACCAAACAATAAAAACTCCAAAAGAAAAAAAATCTAAAACAAAACAAAAAGAGCACACACAGAAACACGTAATCCATTTTGTATTGGCTCAACTACTTCTGAGCATAGGCCTTCCCTGGAGTGTGGTTGCTATAACCAATGATACTCTATTGGGGAAAAATTGATTTTCTCTTTGGCACTAGGTATCAAATGCAAATAGCTTCTTAGTTAGGGTTAGAATTTGTGTCTATTTCCCCTTCTTCATACTGGTATTTTGTTTGGTTGAACTTGTACAGGTCTTGTACAGGCTGCCACAGTCTGTGAGTTCTCATACATGCATCAACCCTGTTGTGTATGGAAGACACTGTTTCTTTGGAGTTACCACCACCTTTGGCTCTTACAATCTTCCTGCCTCCTCTTCCACACAGATCCCTGAGCCTTGAGGGGAAGGGTTTGATAAAACATCTGATTTAAGGCAATGTGCTCCAATGGCTCTCATTCTCTGCACACTGTCTAGTTGTGGATTCTGTGTTAATCACCATCTCCTGTAAGGAGAAGAAGCTTCTCTGATGAGGATTGAGTGGTGCACTGATATGGGAATAACAGTATGTCAATCGGAGCCATTTTATTGCTAGGTTCCTTTAGCAGAATAATGGTGGTATATTTTCCCCTAGGGCACAGGACCTGTCTCGTCTCAGACTCTTGGCCACTTTAGTAGTGTCAGGTATGGATTCCATTTCGTGGAGAGGACCTTAAATCCAATTTTTAAAAAGAGGTTGGTTACTCTCATAGCATTGGTACCACTATTACATCAGTATTTCATGTAGGAAGGTCACTATTATAGCTGGGTGGTATTGCTGATTCTGTTGCTCTGCCAGTAATGTACAGAGTAACTTCCAACGCTGTGAATGTTAGGCAGTAGGCACCTTCCTTTCGTGGTGAAGAGGATATGCTGTACTGGAAGCATTTGAAGCCTAGCCTGGGTGATGTTTGTGTATTGCATTTACTCATTCTGAACTTGTTTTCTGTGAAAAAGGGTGGTTTCCCTTTATATCTGCAAGATGGAAATGATAGGGCTTGCCTCATGGGGCATCTCTTAAGTGAGCTATTATACTCCAGTGCTTTTAATTCAGCACTACATTTGTACCTGATAAATGCAGCATTTGTCATTTCAAAAACACGGAGGTGAATTTTGTGGGCCATTGCTCTTGAGCCTGACACTTCTATTTATGCAGGGCTAATGCTCCCTTGCTGGGCAATAGCATTTCTGGACACATTGTTCAGGGCTATTTCCTTCCATCTCTTACTTAAAATACCTCCAAAGTACGGGGACATGATAGTTAACAGACCAATGCCAGTTGCCTCCATCTTGGCTTTTGTTGTTTGGTGACCCACTGGCTGTGGAGCTGTGAATGTCTCTGTGTTCTGTGGAGTCCCTTTCGGGAACTCTCCCCAGCCGAGCTGCCAGGCTCCCCTCTCTTCTCCTCCTCCGGTTCCCAGCAGCAGCATTGTTGCTGCACAGCCTTCCTGGCTCCAGCAGCTGGGCCTGCCTTCCAGGGATGGCTGGGCAAACTCAGCACCTCCTGCCCTGCTTGTCATCAGCCATCCCAGAGATAAAGATAGCTGGTGGTCAGACCTCCTGTGTGCTTTTTATCTTGCTTTCTTTTCAGCAGGACTCTCTAACATGAAAACACAACACACCTTCCCAAAGGAGTTGTTTATCCTTGTGGATCTCACAAAACACCCAAACGATGTAGGAGGAGGGAAAATACTATGTACTTCGTTTCCACAACCTTCTTCCTGCAGAGGGCAACTGGCATAGAGAACTCGCAGAGGACGGAGTGACTCATAGCCTGGGCAGGCATCTGGGTAAAGTTATTCTGAGAGCTTCTGGTTGCATGTTTGGATGACCCAAAGTATGGACCTCTTTACTGCTTTGGGGGCTACTGCCTTTCTTGTGGTCCTGGCGTTCTTTTGTACATAAGGACTATGGGATGGATTTGTTTAGAAATCTAGGAGGTCATATGTTGAATGTTTTCAGTTCCCAGGAAGGTTAAAATGCAAAGTGTGTCTCTAGATAAGACTTGAAGAGTTCTGGTTAGGTTTTCCGATGGTCTTTGCCTTTCTGTTGTTGTTAGATTAGTATTGAGCTTGTGGGATGAAGGCTCTTCCTGCATCAGCATCCCATGCAACAGTGCTCAGAGGCTTGCCCCACTGTGCCTGGTTAACTAGTAATTGTCAATATGAATCAAATATGGCCCTTGTTAATATGGACAGATGATGAGATGCTTTGCATGAGATGCTCTGCATAAAACTAATGTTTTGTAAAGCAGCTCATTCATCTCACAGGTTTGCAGCAGTTTGAATTCATGAACCAAATTGTTCATCAGACTCTAGGAAAGTATTAGGATGAAAACCAGTGTTTTCTTGACTTTGTAAGAATAAGAGAAAAGCCAGGTGTGCTGGCACACACTTTTAATCCCAGCACTCAGGAGACAGAGGTAGGCAGATCTCTGAGTTGAAGGCCAGTCTTGTCTACATAGAGGGCTTTTAGACAGCAGGAATACATAGAGAGACCATGTTCATAACAACAACAACAAAACCCAGGAAACACACACACACACACACACACACACACACGAATAAGAGGAGGGAAACAGGGAATAGGGAGAATAGCAACCACAAAATTTGCATTCTATGCATCTTTGGGATCCCACCTTTAGTTAAAAACCAAAATGGAATGAAAAGAGCTTCCTTGTGATGTAAACCGTGTCTTTTAAAAAGTGATGTGCAGGAAAAAAGTGATGAAAGCTCAATCACTAACTGCTCCTGCATATGAATTCCTGCCATAGCAGACGCTGAATGGTGAGGCTGGTGACGACGCAATTAATAGTTCAGGTGCTGCTAAAAATATTTCTTCAAAGAGTAACCCTAAAAACCTTCCTCTTTCACTTGTGCTTGTATTTGGATATTTGAAATGGACTTTAAATAGAACAGGCCTAAGGCCAGGACTCTATCTGTCAGAGAGAAAAGGAGTCATGAGTCTGGGAATTGCTTTAGGCAGCTAAGTGCTTGCTATAGGGACAAAGGCGTGACTCATTTTATTGAGGCATTTCCCCTGCTTTCTCATGGTGGAACCCTTTAAACTCATCGGGGCTTTGATGAGTAAGGCTGCAGTTGGAGAAGGAGCGACGGAGAACTGGAGGAGGTCCAGGCAAAGGCTTCCGGGAACACTTGGCAGTCATTTAGAAACCCCCAGTGCTGTGTGTTCTCTGTGTCTGTGTGGAGGATGGAGAGGCAGGAACTGATATCAGGAGATGAACCACTTTTGAGTGGCCATAGCTAGATGGTAAGGGGCCTGCTGTGCCACGCTGAAGGCAAGGAGGAACCACCAGAGTACCTGATCTGATCCCATAACCATGGTATCCAGCCGGCTAGCCTTCACACCTGCCTCTGCATAATCCTCTCCCTGGCAAACTCCTCTGCACCTATTTAGCCTCCGTTAGGACAACTTCTAGTAAAAACACAAACAAACCAACCAGAAAATGGTACAGACTGGAGGATGGAGGCATTTGTTGACTACTGCTGGGTCCAGCTATATCGGCTACCTTAGAGAACCCACCCGCCAGCCTTGAGTTTGTTTTTCATAACCAACTTCTTGATGCTCCTCATTTCCCACTCAAGTTTTCCTTTTAGCTCAGATTCTCTCATTCGAATAAACCCTGCTTTTGCAAATGGCTTAATGGTGTTATACTAAGAAATTTGTCAGCAGGACTCAGCGTGTTTCTTTGGTCTTGGTTTCTCCTGGTGGCCTCTGGCAGCATCTCAGCGGCGACAGCATGGTTTCTGCCTCTCTAGTCATCTCAGAATGAACACAGGCCACACAACTTTAGGATCAACCTGTGTCACTGGAAACTCAGTGTTCCATTGGTGCTGGTCAAAGGTCGTTCTGCACCGAATGGAGGGGAAGGCTTCCCAAGGAGAAAGTATGTTTCAATATTTAAAATGCTGTATATAAGGGAATAAATAGGTTTATGTAACAAATTCAAGGCCAGTACTACCTCTGTGAGGGGAGGACTGAGTACTGAGCTTGGTAAATGCCTTAAGCTATTAAACAGTGTCCAGTGAGGACAAATGTGTGACTCGTTTTAATTGAGAGAACCTTCCCTACCCTCCCTTCAAAGGTGGTGAGGGACTTTGCAGATCTTGCTGAAGGCAGTAAGAAGCTTCAGGGTAATATGACTTGACAAAATCAGCCTGCCTGGTTCAAGGTCTCCTTGTCTTTGGTCTTCAAGCCATGTATCAGAAGTTCTTTCTTTTGCCAATGTTCAGTGATCCAAGTGTCTCTCAGCTATTGGAAATCTAACGCAGCCTCCCCACTAGACTAGGGGCATTTTGAAAGCAAACATTCCTTTGGTCAGTTTAGAAGAACAAATGGCCATTTGTACCAAGTGTTTTGATTTCTGTTAGGGTTGTAAAGATAAACCAGTTTGGATTCTGTTCTCTCTCTCTCTCTCTATGTCTCTGTGTCTCTGTCTCTCCCCCGCTCCTCCCCGTTTTATGTGTGGGAGTGTTTGGCCTGCACAAATGTCTGCAAACCATGTGTGTGCCTGGTGCCCTCAGAGGCCAGAAGAGAGGATCAGATCCCCTGGAACTGGAGTTACAGATGGTTGTGAGCTGCCAGGTGGGTGCTGGGAGTCTGTTCTCTGAAGGAGCTTCCTTTGAAGTGGACCAGCTCAGGGTGGGGCTGTGACTGACACTCGAGTTTACCAGTAAATCTTGAGATCTAGACACATTTTACAAAGAAGTGTCAATGTCAGATCCAATTTGAATTTTATGTGAAATGCTAGTTTGTATTTAGTTTTCTGGTTTTGATTCTTTTAAAAAGAAACAAACTTTACTATCATGTGTCTGTAAGCATGTAAAAGAGGGCTCCAGGGTTAACTCAGCTGTAGAATTGACTTCCATATGCAACAGAGGTCTGAGAAGTAGTTCCCTTGGATGTATCAATCCAAACTCAAACCCCCATAGACAATAGGGTTTCTTCCTTAGCTGTTACATTGTTTCTCTGTGACCCAGTGTTGCGCTTCTCTGTCAGCTTCCATCCCTATAACAAACACTCCAGAAAATGAGTTTAAGAAGAGGAAAGCTGGGCTGGAGATTGGGCTGAGCAGTTGAGAGGCCTGACTGCTCTTCCAGAGGACCTTTGTTCAGCTCCCAGCACCCACATGGTGACTCACAACCGTCTGTAATTCCAGTTCCAGAGGATCTGATGGCCTCTGTGGGTATTGCATGTGTGCGGCACACAGACACACACATTGCCAGCAAACTACCCATACACATAGAATAAAAATAAATAAAACAAGTCTTGAAAAAAGGAAGGGTTTTGTTTTTTAATATGTACTTCATGGCCTGCTGACCTCTATGCTATCCGTCAGAGACCACACTAGATTCTAGGCCTTTTAGCTATAGAGCCCACCCTCATGGTCACATGTACTTTGTAAAAGAGTCTGCTTTTTAATATTTTTATTTATATTTTTTATTTTTACATTTTCCTTTGTGGGGGGAACACTACAAGGGGGATACAGAGGGACTGGGAAGTAGATGGGATTGGGGTGCATGATGTGAAATTCCCAAGGAATCAATAAAAAATTATGTTAAAAAAACTTTATGCCCCGATCTGGTTATTCTTCTGCTTAGAATACGTTTACACAATGACATCATTTAACACATTCTTCAAGACATCCCCCCCATTTATTGAACACCTAATATATGTTGAGCACTGTGATAATTTCTAGGATATAGAGGATGAATATACTCTGTCCAAAATGCTTGAGGCCAGAAGTGCTTCAGATTTCAGATATTTTCTTTGATATTTTGAATATTTGTTTATACATAAGGAGATATTTTGGGAGTGGGACCCAAGCCTACTCTGATTTCATATATACTATATATAGCTTGAAGTTCTGTGCGTTATACTTGGAGTGTACCTGCATTTTGTCTGACTTGTCACATAAGTCATGCATGGAATTTCACACTTCTGGCATTATATGGGCATGAACAATGTTTTGGAGTTTGGATTCTCAGTTACAACGAAAATATGGTGCCTTGCAGACAGAGATGTTGAATAGCTATTTGTTGAAAGAATTACTGAAGTGTTAGAGTGACTAATTCTGTGGAAAGGAGGTTAGGAGAAGCTGCACGAGAAAAAGTGACACATGGGCGGGGGGATGTCTTGAAGAACGTGTTAAATGATGTCATTGTGTAAAAGTATTCTCAGCAGAAGAATAACCAGATCGGGTCATCAAGCAGTGAGCTGCGGGTAGTTCAGAAGAGTGACGAGGAACACAGCATGTGGAGCCTTGGGCAGTAGGATGGGGAAGTGAGTGAGACTGGAGCATGACTCTGAAGACACTGGGTACCATTTTGAGCCATGAGGAGTTAGCAAAGTGAGCAAGTGTGTGACACCGATAGGCAGTGTGCCCTCCAAGGGAGTGCTGTTTGCATCCTGTGCACTAGCCAGCAGAAGCCTGTCTGCAGTAGAGATGGGTCGGAGAGCTGAAGAGAGCTGTGTCAGCCACACCAGCTCAGCCACCGAGCACCTCCTACTCCGCTCACGTACTTAAGGCATATTCGTCTCTAGCACTTCTTCCTCTGTGTGTCCCCAAGGGTTGCTTCTCTGGCTCATCACCTACGCTTAAGATACTTAATTCCCATTGCTCACTCACCTTGGAACCTGTCACAGTCACGTCACTTTGAAGGCATGGCCACTGGCAATACACACTTCTGCCATGTGTGCCCCAGTGTGTGGGGAGCTGTGAAGACATGGAGTGTCAGGGGCACTCCTGAGCAGAGCTTTCATGGTGTGCAGTGATGCAATGGAATGCTTTACGGAGGAAAAGGAGCCTTCCCCAGCTTACACGAAGGTAAATTGCATGGGCCATGAGAGGTCCCAAGGACACCAGTAGACTTTTGTTTCATCCGATTCTTGATGTCTCTGGTCAGTTAATTACCCCAAGGGCAGAGGCTAAATAACTTACTCTGGTTCTACAGGAGTGTTTGTTGTGTGGCTGAGGGAAAGGGACTATTAAAGAACTAATAAATGAGTCGTTTGGTTTCACAGTGAGTTGAGAGGAGATCAAAAATTGTGTCATTTCTGTGCTTTGTTAAAACTACACTTTGGCAGACTCCTCCTCCGTGCTGAAATTGTGTTCCTGTGATACCTTGTTCAGAAAGGAGGAGCAAGAAGGGCTCCATTTACCCCAGGGTATCAGGAACACTTGTGTTATTTGGTCATATATGACAAGAACTTAAGAAATACGAGCCTAGGCCAGGCGTAGAGGAGCGTACGTAGAATCCCAGTACTCCGAAAGCTGAGGCAAGAGAATGGCCAAGTCAAAGCCCAAGGCACACAGCAAAGCCATGTTTTCAAAACAAAACAAAGCAGAAAATAGCTTCTATTACTTTCAATGTATTGGTGAGATAATTAAGTCTTAGCAACTGTGACTTAGTGGAGACTCCTGACTCCAACCCCCCCCAATTAATCTCTGCTATACTATGACTTTAAAAAAAATCAGTCGTGTGTGTGTGTGTGTGTGTGTGTGTGTGTGTGTGTGTGTGTGTGTTGTACCTCACTGAGATAGTTCAAACAATTTGCAGTAAATGCAGATAAGAAAGAGGAAGGAGACAGTTTTGTTAAAATATCTGATTACTTTGAACTTTATTGAGATTGTGAATAGACAATAAAAAACCTGTCAATTGGTGTGCGGAAAACTTAGTTTAAGTACAAGCAGGAGGCTTCCCTTTTGCGATGTAAATCAGCATGGAATTGCATTGATGTAGGATATCTGTTAACTCAGAAGGGTCTTGTAAAACAGTAATAAATGTGCTTTCTATTTGCAGTTCCAGCTAGTCTCTATAAATTAGAAAAATAAATGGATACTGGTGAATCTGCAGCCTGTGGAGTTACTCGATAGGTGTTCCCTCAAGAGCTAGCCGTACGTCTGTGCTGCTTGCTCAGAGGGTTATATATCTAGGATGTGCATTACAAAGAAACAAAATACAAATTTTTTGGTTCCCAGAGGCCTAACATGGTTCCCACTTCTTTGGATTATACCAGATAATTTATGAGACATGAAACTGATAAAAGATGGCATGACACCCTATAATTCAATACAGTAACTCACAGAAGTTCTCTGGAATCAGTTTGGCTTTCAAATATATTAACAGTTTGTGAGGAAAGGAAGGAAGTCAGATCATATACACGTATAAGTTTGCACAGATGCGCACACCGTCTAGAGATGGGTTTCCATTTGTATTTTTACTGCATAGGCAGATTGCAGAGGCATGGGAAAGTGGGGGATGAGAGATTGGAATTTGTGAAGCTGTTATTTTAGAGCTGAATTCCAGAGCACCTAAATGACAAGGAGATAATATGACCTGCAAGATGCTTGTGTCCGACTAATCTTTAGGAGGATGGGAGGCGACAGCGACCTGTGACAGCCCTGAATCTTTCTGCCAGATGCTCATGGGCCTGTGATATTCCTTCCCAGGCCAGGTGAGGCTTGAGCAGAATCATGAACATTTTTGACATGTAAATTCCTACATGCTTTCATCTTCTATTACCATTTTTTGTTGTTTATAACACATTACATTTTGAATTATTTGGGACTCAGATAACACAGTTACCACCATCTAGCTTAGATCATACTTGGTTTTCTCTTTCATTCTAGATATGGGCAACACTTCACTCCATAGAGCAGAATTGTGTTCCAGTGAGCCCAGCAGAGGAGGCTGGGTTTATACAAATAGGTTGAGGGAAGAAAAAACAACAACAAAAGAAAAAAATGGGTGGACTGGTCATCTCCAAGTTACTTTACTTGTAAGGTAAGGCTAGGGAGAGAGAACTGGAAAATAACTCTTTGGTGAACATCGGGTCACTCTTTTTTTTAAAGGATGAAGGCAGAGGGAGCATCATTCTCGTGTCTTTTGAAATTAGCCTATAGGGAAATTTGGTGGCTGCTTTCTCTCTCTAACCTGATTTCCTTGGTGTTCAGATAGCTAAGTTTCAGCTAAGTGATGTGAAACTTTATCACAAGGGACTCCATTTTAAATTTTGTTCTGGTCTGTTGGGGACCAGTCCAAAAACAGTGACCTTAGAATTTTTATTTAACATTATCAACCTTTGGCCACATGTTTCATTTCTGACATTTCTTTATTTTTATGCCAGCAGGATAAAGGTAACCTTCAATTTTGCCTTGGCAATTATAATATAATGTCTATTTCTCTTAACCCCAGTTGCAAACTAGGATCACCTGGGAGAGATTCTGATCACTTATGAAATGCAGATGCTTGGCCATATGTCTGAACCAGCTTGCGTGGTTCAGGGTTATGTGACATCATTTAAAAAACAAAACAAAACTCTGTAGTCATGGTAAAACCACTTCTCTGAGGAACACTTCTTTTTAGTACATATATCCTTTTAATGCCTTTTTTCCCAAAGCCACAACACACTCCCCAAATTAAAACCTATATCTCATCAGTAAATCGCTGCAATTCTGGATACTCTTTATAATTATTAATTAAAATATAAGAGAATCTGTTGAGTCTACATACTGTTTAAAGATTTGAAGTTTGTTTGGGCTTTATGGCACATGCCTTTAATCCAAGCACTTGGGAGACAGAGGCAGGTGGATCTCTATGAGTTCACCACCAGCCTTGTATATCTAGCATGTTTCAGGTCAGTCAAGGCTACATAGTGATACTTTGTCTCAAATATATATATTTGAATTTTGGTTGTAACTTGCCAAGGCCTGAGCCATAACTTGTCTCTTTGAATGTTAAAGATTGATTTTAAGGCGCAATAACATTACAGAGAGGAAACAGAATTCCTGTTGACTCTTTGTCACTCTGTTAAGCCTCCTACTGTTCCCTATTTCCTTTCAAAGATTTTGATCACATTGATTTATGAAAACACTTATTTGGGTTTACATGAGTAACCTCTTGATTTTATAGCCAAGAAATGAGTTTGTCCATCCTGAGACAAGTCAATTTGTAACCTTTAGGAGAGAGTCCCTGAAGGCATGAGTGTTACTCTTGTCTATAATGATGGACTTTACTTACACAGAAGGAACTTCCATATTTAAAGACACTCCGCTTAATAACAACTGTGTGTTGGGTTTGTGATTAAGTGAAAATGGTCATTGCACCAGGTCTGATTCCGTGGTTTCTTTTGCTCTTTGTCTGTCTTGAATAGACGACACTATTTCTGTCCTATAGATGTAGCAGCTGTTAGAAATGCCATGCATGTTTGCTGGGAATTGAGTGGTAATTTTATATACAATGTCTGTTGATTGGCTTGCCCAAGGATGTTTTCTTTTATGAATTTGTCTTCCCATGAAAAAAGGGTTAGATTGGAGAATTTGCCCCAATTACTAATGATTGACTTTGAATGCACGATGTCGTCAGCCATCGTTGCTGCTATAGGCAGCTGCACCCTGTGCATTATTAGCTTGAGGACACAGTGACTATTTCACAGTAGGGTTGGGGAAAATTGCTTAAAGGAGAAAACACATTTTCAGAGAACAGGAATTGGCCTGTAAATTAAACAAACAAGCAAACAAGACAATGAAAACAGCAAAACCCAGCACAAGTATTAAATCTTGGGATGTTAGATTTGCGGATCTCTTGCTTAGAAATGACTGTTTGGGTACATTTTCAGAACTATTTGCATTTATTTTAATTAGTTGACGTATGAGGTGTCTGAACTAGGATTCTAGTTTCTGGAGAGAATTTAGATTATAATACCAACACGGTTTATTTTAAAATCCCACCTAAGTGTTGCTCATCCCTGGCCTGTATGGTTGCCTGTGGAGAGCGTAGTGTGCCTTTTTCTTAAGAGGGGAAATTCTGGAAGCCCCCTCATGTGATGAGTGCGCTGTTTTCCAAATTCCTTATGTGACAAAGGTCACATAAACGGAAATGTTAATGCACATTTCATCTGAGTGTGCAACTGGAGTGTGCACTCAAAACAGGGATGAAAAGCGCTCTACCCCTGGAGTCTTTGTGCACCATTGTGAAAGGGGCTCTGCCCGAGTCTAGTGCTGCCTTTTTTTTTTTTTTTCCTGATTAGGAGACATCCTCAGGGGCAGTCTTTCTGTTTCCAGGTCCCTCTGAATAGCAGAGCTTTGCTTTTTTTTTTTTTTTTTTTTTTTCCCTCTTCAGAATCCTTTCTTGTCATGGTGATAAATGGTGGGTGGGACAGTGCTTAATGAGGACTGTGATCATGTAAAATAGCCTCTGATTAAAGAGTAGCTCAGTGGGTACATTATTCTCATGGGAGGCATATTACTGGGGTGGGGTTGAGTGAATTCTCTTTCATGTTCAGGGGGTAAATTGTGTTCGACCATCAGTTAAAGACAATTATAGGTGCTCTGGTTTCAAGGGAAACAGTTCCCCAAAAATGATGTATTCCATCTGAAGAGAGAAAGGAAACTCCATTTTCAAAGCTTGGCATTAGTCTACAGACACAACTCCTTGGGCTGTTGCAGTGACCTTGGCTTATAAAGGACAAACTCTCATTATGGGTATGCAAGTCACTGTTAAAGAGACGTTTTATGTATCTGATACTCATGGAAGGTTTGCTGAAAAATTGTAGAGAGAAATAGTTTGCATCTGCCTTCTGAGATTGCACCAGTTGGCTAGTTGTTTGCAAACTTAAACCTTAACAGAGTTTAATTTTTGATACAAAATCTGATACTTGTGTGGGAAAGCCTACCCCTTCCTGGGTTTTCCCACTCTCTATAGTGCTGCCATTAGATTATTAGTCTAAGGCAGGAGGGGAGAGCCATGCTTCCTCGTGTGTGGCCACTGTTGAGATCCCAGAACTGCAGCAGGCTTCCCTGGACTCCCAGTCGCTAAGAACTGCGTTGGCTTGGCAGTGATTCTTCATGCTCTGAGCATTTGCCCTGTCCTATCAGTCCTGAAGAAATGGCTCCTCAGCAGCAGTTCTCACCTGTTAGCTTTGGGGTTTCGTTTATTCTGATCTCTGAACTGACTGTGAGGCACAGCTATTTTAGTTTCTCCAAGACTGTGTGGCTTAGAGATGAGAGCTGGTCTGACCTGGAGATGCAGTGTTTACTGGATATTTTGAATAGCATTATCCTAGATTTAGTAAGAACATGTTCCTTTGATGCTACTGTTTCTGCCAGCACTCCACGCTGGGAGTCTGAGATGATCCACTTCTGTAAGATTCTGTGTTTGTGGCAGTCAGATTTCTCACAGCCTCCTTCTTTGTTTCATGGCTGAAGGCAATGACTCTTAGCTCCTGTGTGCTCACTTACACAGACCTTCCTCTCAGCATTTCTAGGTGAAGGAATTCATGTCTTAAAGTGCCAGTTCTCTTGGAGAAAACTGTCATCTAATTAGGTAGGGTCTTTCATTCTGGAAAATGACCGAAGTCTTTCTCACGTAAAGATTAATTTCTGAAAGTCTTTGCATGGGACGGGGTTAGCTGACACTTGTAAGACTGACTGATTGGTGGTGGTGTGTGTGCATGTGTGTGTGTGTGTGTGCATGCCTTTGGGACAGTTCAAAGAAAAGTTGTTAATAAATAGAGTTCCTTTGCAGCTCTCAGAACCAGGCGAGTTGCAGAGAGCTCTTCGGGCAGTGTGGTCAGGTAGCATTTAAATTGTGGTGGGCTTGAGGTGCAGAAAGACCCTGACTGGCTACACCTCGGCATTTGTTCAGACATGGTCTGATTAGTTGACTGCTCATTGTTGGACCTCAGCTGCTGTGACTGGCTGAGACTTGGCGACTGTTAAAAAAGTATATGCCTAAGTCAGGCTTTGGTTGTTTGCCTACTAAGTTAGGATGCAGTGTATTAAATAAGGACTCTACTTATAGAGGCAGCCTCAGGCCAAAGTTAATTTAATAAGACATTTATACTAAAGCAAAGTAGTATATTATCTGCAATTTAAACTTAACTCCAAATAATATAAGAAAGACTAAAGCAAGAAAAAAGGAAGACTAAGGTTTGTAAATGTAATGGAAGGTGTTCAGTGAGTGAAGAGAGAATGGTCATGTCATGATGATTCCTGAGCCCTCGCACTGTGAGGAAAGTCTAACTCCAACCAGTTTACAATAAGTTAAAAAAAATTGAGAAGTTGGGCTAGGAACAGTAAGGGGAGGATTGGAGTGAGAATACAGTGGCCAGGTTCATGGATGACAAGCGTGTTCCTTTCGACTTGAGACGGTGAAAACAGGGTACTGCAGTTAGGCTCTCTGGAGAGTACTTGGTGTGCTGTCTTTGTTTCCCCTAGAGAGAAAGTTTAATTGAAATCTTATGAGACTAGATTACCTGGCCACATTTCCAGTAAAATGTAGATGCAAAATGGAGACCAGCACCATATGGAGACCAGCACCATGGCCCCTGACCTGTTATTCCTGAAGCCTGTCTTATCAGGACTTTGTTAAACTGTAAGTTTGGATTAAATCCATGTAAAGTCAAGTACTTTTCCTAAAGTGGAGCTGTCTGAAAAGAACTTGGTTGTGCAAAGTGGTTAGTGCAGATATTCAGCACCACACCATTTCCATGTAAGAAAATTGTGCTTTCCTCATGGAATGTTCTAGGAA
Organism: Peromyscus nudipes; assembly: GCA_902168325.1. Classification (NCBI taxonomy): domain Eukaryota; kingdom Metazoa; phylum Chordata; class Mammalia; order Rodentia; family Cricetidae; genus Peromyscus; species Peromyscus nudipes. Next base: position 52,448 of record CABHPH010150919.1, on the reverse strand, counting down.
ACTAAAGTTTTCTGTATTATTGGTTATTAGAAATGCCAACAATCATAGCAGTTTCTGTTGCCCCTCCCTGTCCTGCCCGTAGCTCTTCCACAGTTACAGTTGTCCTGTTTGTGCTGAACTAGCCCACTCACTTCACCTCTTCCCTAAGACACCTTTCTGGAGTCCACAGTCCATGTCTTTCTGACTGGGTAGAAGATAAACTGGCAGATAAATGAGTCCATCTTGTGACATGTCCAGAATGGGGCACCATAATGTCAACCTTTTCACTTCTCACATGCACGTCCTGTAACTCTCCCTTAAAGCCACCGTTTATTTGTATTTATTCCTTTCGGTGTTGCCCCTGTATACTAGTAGATGTTCAGCAGAGTCTTCTATCAGTTATCTGTCCCTCTGGGTGCTTGGAGATCTGGCTTGATTGAAATAATAGTCTGGAAAGAAGAGGGAAGGTGCTGCCACCATTAATGATGATTTCATGAGAGAGCTTGTCTCAAAAGACACTCTACATTGATCTCTGGCCTCCACACACATGTGCACGCATGCATCTGAGCACCTGCACAACATGAACATACACACAGGCTCATGTGCACACACAGAAGCCAGTTACTTTGTATCGGGACAATAGAAAGATGCTTTAAGTCATTTTACGAATTGTCTGGATCTCATCTATCATAGACCCGAGGTATAAAGGTTGTTAACTGATTTGAAAGACTTTTAGAGAAGAGAGTTTAAGAAGGCCTCGCTTACACAGGACCACCAAGAAGAATGTTTTCCTAGGTTCAGCCACCCATGCACTAAGAAGCCCTTAGTTTGGAGCCAAGGGTTCTAGCCGCTAATAAGTTGTCAGTAGACTTTGGGATTTGTCATGTGGAAGAGGTAGGTATACAGTCATGGAGGCTTCCACACGATTTCAAAGGAAACAGTGCATGTCAAAGTCAGGACCTTTACAGGCAGCCTCCAAGAGTGATGTGTGAAGCTGTAAGGATGTGTGAAGCTGTAAGAGTGAGCTACAGTAGAGACCTCAGGAAGTTGGAGAGGCCAGGGATATAGACTATCTGTTGAGGAAAACTCCAGGCAACAAATGGAACCAGCTCGGGGGACAGGAAGGAGGTCATGTGAGTTGCAAATGGCAAGTTTGCATCATACCATCCATACCATCACATGCCACATTGCTGGACATGAAATTACAGGATTTCATGGTGGCCCCAGTAGGTTTCAGTCTTGCTTTGGTTCTAGCTGTCACACCTATGCCCCCACCCCATTACTCCTTATGGCAATGGCAATGTTTACTCTGTCACTGTATCTTGGAAGTCTGTAATTTGGTTTTGATTTTTATAGAAACTCATAGCAAAGTCCCCCAGGGGAGACTTTGGACTTTAACAGTGTTAGAACTGGAGACTCTTGTAGATGGGCTAGATGCATTTTAGATTATGATGTGGCCCTGAGCCTTTGGTGACCAGACTAGAATGTCATGGATTAAACTGTCCTATAGACTTATGCATTGGGGACTGAGTGGCTGGCTCATTAGCTTTGGGAAAGTCACTGGATCTTGAGGACTCTGAACCAGTGAATCCCTTGATGGGTTCATAAGATGACAACAGTATTGGGAAGTGTCAGAGATAAGGCCTAGTTAGAGGAATGTTTCCTTGGGGTGATATCTTGCCTTGTCTCCTTCCTGTCTTCTTTTTCTCTACCTGCTTTCTGCCTGCCGTGAACTGACTACATTCTCCTGCTGCTGTGATGTCCTTCCCAAGCACCCCAGGCCAGGCAATCCTAGGCTGAGCCCAGTGAACCTGTGAGACAAATAATCTGTCCTTTTTCAAAGTTTTTCTTTCAGTACTTTTGTCAAAAGTAACTAATACAGACACCTTGCTTTTTTTTCCACTTTGGCCTGGTAAGACAAATTTTGCAGCATCCAGGGTGTTCTGTCAGGTTTCTTACAGGCTTCCACACTTTTCCTGTCACAGGAATGAGGAGGGGGGAAATAGATCAGGACTTCACAGTATGACAGACTTGGTTTCCACTCTCCTGCCCTTCATTCTTCAGAGGTAGCATAGGATGAAAGACAGCAAACTCAACATTCAGACGGTGCACTTGGGGACCGTAAGAATCCTTTTGAGTACAATGCCCTGTCTTCAGCTCTTGTCTACTGTGGTCCAGTTTATCTGGTGTCTCAGTGTCTGTGAAGTGTAATAACAGAGAAAGCAAGAAAACCTGCTCTTTCGGAATGTCCCCAGTGATGCAGTTAAGGTGACTAGAGGACTGGGGTGAGCTGTGTGACCAAGCAATGGCAACTCCGACTGCTGAGGGACAGAACATGTTTCAAAAGCACCCCTTTTGAAGTGCTGATCCTACCCAGAAGGATGTGTTTTCTAGGAGGAAGTCTCTGCTTTTGGCAACGGAACTGAAATAGAGAAATTGAGTTTGACCCACTTCCTTAGCAGTGAGTGAGTGCCTTGCATTGTCCTCCCGGGCAGTATGAAAATCCTTGGGCTGGGAAACTGACAGCTGCAATCAGACACTTGCACTGAGGAGAACGTCATGAATTTTAATAGGAGTGCTGCGGCTGGATGAGGTCGGGAGAGGAATGAGAGCCAAGGCAACTCAGACAAAAGGAGCAGTAGGGAGGTGTCAAAGCAGGGACGGGAGGGATATTCAAATTGTTTACCCCTCGACCACGATTTCGATGATTTAAGAGGGAAGGATTGCCAAACTGTTGTGGAGAGTGCATGGATTTGCTATGATTATGAATCCCACTGTACAGAAGGCAACAAGGTGGGCATATCAAAGCAAGCCCCAAGAATCACAGCCACCACTGTGCTGATGAAAGTTCTTCCTTCCCAGACTCCAGACAGACACTGACATGTGTGCATGCTCACAGAGTCTATCCACCATGCTGCAGGAAATCTTTGTTATACATTTTGCTTCCCCAGAATGGTCTCCCAAGTTTGAAGAACCCAGGACAATGCTTGTCTTTGCATACCATAACTCTGTCTAATTCTTCCTAACGTTGGTGCCTGATTGGGCATACACATGCTGTTCATGTTTGTCAGAACACAGGGACTGCTTTGGGGGTTATTTTTTGTGCTTATATAGTTATGCTTTGTAGTAGTGGGAGACCTGAGTCTTCCCTTAAAGAGGGGAGAGAGACATGTTATAACCCGACTTCTGTGAGTAAACCATGAAATAGTGGAGACAGCACATTAAAAAAAAATACATTACAAATTTTGTATATCAACTTCCTCTGCTGATGAGATGGTCTTTAACAGGAAGGTTTGATCCAAACAAAGGCCATTATCCATGAAAACACTGACCTTCCTGGTGCCATTCAGGAACTGGGAAGACAGAAAACTGTTTTCTACCAAGCAAAAGCAGCAGTTGTTTCCAAAGTAAAGGTAGAATGGATTTCTTCTTGTCCAGGTTGGTTTTTTTCCATGGCTGGAGGGGAATGAAACTAGTATTTCTCTGGTGTCACGCTGGGACTCCAGCAAGTCTGGGGTAGTACATTTGAGAAATGGGGACAGGGGACTGGGCTGCCCATCACAAACCATGAAGGGGTTTATCCTTAGTCCTTTGCTGGGGCTAATCACCAGCTGTTGGAGATGGAGGTTAAAAATTTACAGGCTATATCCCAGGCGTCATATTTGTGAATTTCATCTTTAGTCTTGAAAATTAAGCATGTAATGAGTTTGTTTAGTTGATTCTATGTGTGTTTTAGTAATTGGTTGTGCTCAATATGGAGAACATGATTTCTGTAACCCATTTTGGCATCTTCATATTTTAGCCGGGTGGAAAGAAATGGTTGTCTCTCCTCATTGGAGAAGCTTTTTCCCACCCTAGATACATCTGCCCTGTCTCTACTCTCTTAGCATTTCCTTCCTGTCCACAGAACTCCTGACGCTGAGGTCTAAGCTTGGGGTTCCATTTAGGCCAGACTGTTTTCTTTAAGTTGCTTTAGATCAGTGGTTCTCAATGTGTGGGTCGAGACTCTTTGGATGTGTGCGCCATATATCAGATATCTTACATATCAGATATTTACATTGATTCATAGCAGTAGCAAATTCACAATATGAAGTAACAATGAAATAATTTTATGATTGGGGTCACCACAGCATGAGAAACTGTATTAAAAGGCCACAGAGCATTAGGAAAGTTGAGAACCACTACTTTAGATGAACCATGGCAAAAAGTGGGTGCGGTTTTTTGCCAAATAACATTGACTTTTATCTGGAATCTTTTTTTTTTTTTTCCGAGACAGGGTTTCTCTGTGTAGCTTTGGTGCCTGTCCTGGATCTCACTCTGTAGACCAGGCTGGCCTCGAACTCACAGAGATCCGCCTGCCTCTGCCTCCTAAGTGCTGGGATTAAAGGTGTGTGCCGCCACCACCTGGCTTTATTTGGAATCTTGACAGTGTTCAGATACTTAAAACTATGCTGCCACACCTCTCCTTTCTGATCTCATTACACTGGCTTTCTACTTCAGTAGTTGGCTCTTCACAACCAATTCCATTTCAGTAGTGAAAGCTGCTTTACATGAGTCTAATCCTATGAGCTGTGAACCAGGAGCCACCTGCCTGCAAAGGTGTAGTTCATTCACTCGTCCTGTTTGTACATGTGCCCTGAGTCTATGCTAAGATGCTCTGAGGTTCAATACCAGACAGACTCTGTCTCATGTGTTGCATACTAACCCTGTCCTGTATTCTTGCGAGACATGCTGACCTGTCCCAGCCTCCGTCCTTGATATACTAGCTGGCCTGATCTTCCTGCCCAGGGCCCGAGTTGCCTTGTCACACGGGAATTCAAGGGCAGCTTCAATGTGACAGAGAAATAACATAGCAGAGCATCTTCCTAGAGAGAGCCTGAGAGGCATTAGGGATGTGCTGGGGCATGATGTTCTGAGTCATTCAGGTGCCAAGACGGATTGGAAAATATCCAAGAAGGAAGGAGGCTCTTCTTTTCAAGCTAAATAACAGTCTCCTTGTTGGGAAAGGAATAATCAATCCCAGCTGGAGAAAAGAGACTAAATTTCCTTTGCTTCCCATTCAAATCTAATCTTATGACATGAGTTTCTGACATGAGTAGCATTCTTGCCTGGACTTGTGGCCCCAGGGAGGGGATGGTTATTTAAGACAGCTGGCTCCTCAGGCAAGGCATATAACTTGATGATAAATGCTTACAGACAACTTCCCTTACTTGCTGGTCCCAGTACCAGTTTAATTGACAGCCCTGGAGACTTGCAAAAAATGAAGTAGATGTTTCTTTGAAAGAATATCATGTCTCTGGATGCAAGGAAAAGATAAGAAAGTCTGTATGCACACAATCCATCAGTGTTTCCCAGCATGCAGAAGTCTTCAGGGAGGGATTCCTTTTATGCATTCTTCATGAAACAAGTTTGCTGTGCCTTCAGACTCTGTCTTGTGTTACGGTGCAGAATGAATCTCTTAGGATTTTATATTTTCTTCCTTTGCTTTGTCTTTTGGAAAGACCTATTTTAAAGAATTATTTAAGTCTTCTCACAGACCCCTCCACTCCCCCTACCCCAACAACTTAGATATAGCTCTTTTAAGAACAATGCCAGGTTTAATTATTTAAAATTCCCCCAGAGTTAATGATACTCCTTTCTATCAGGAAATCTTGCTCTTTGGAATAACAATTTTGTCTACATCTCTAGACCTAAATGTCAAGCATTTGCTACATGTTCCTAATTGACAGTTGGAGATGAAGTCTATGGGCAAAGAACGGATTGATTTTTTTTTTTGCTTGCATTCTTGCTTGCATATTAGAACTTGGTCATTAAAATATATATAAACTAAAGGAAACATTCTGAGAAAACAGACATTTTTTGAAAGGACCAAGAGACTGTGCAGGATTGGTCTTCAAATTAAAACTAATCACGTAGATTGTAGAATGGTAATCTTGTAAAAAAAAAAAAAACAAACAAACAAACAAAAAAAAACAAAAAAAACTTTAGCAATGGACCAAGGGAATTTGAAAAACTAAGACCTGGTTAGGTTTCAAAATCAGCGCAGTGAAGCCAGCAAGTTGCTGGGTGCTGCATTCAGCATGGCATAGCTTACAGGGAATCCATAAAAAGTGCTCAACGGTACTTTTAGAAGTCTGTGGACACACATTGTTTTTACTAGGAAGTCTACAAACGTAACTTCGAAGGAAGGATACATGCCAAATGTTTAATACCATTTTCCTGGAGGAGATGAGGGAAGGATGTGGACTTGGGAGCCGTGGGGGAGTATGAGGCTGGAGGAGGGCAACAGAAGACATTTTTACTTTGATGTATTTCCATTATTAAAGGGGGATCCAAAGCAGATGTGACAAAAATAATCTTACTCTGAGGAGTGGGACATTATTTCTTGTCATTTTAACCCTGAATCAATGTATACATTAAGCAAAAACTATTTCCTAACTTCATTTTGAGGTTCTATGTAAATAAGGGTAATGTGCGTAAGTAAACAGACACAGCGTTCAGTGGTGTTTGCATTTTGGAGTGAACCTTAATAGGTAGGAAGCATGAGTGTCTCACTTCCAATTTTGCTCTAACGACTTACGTATCTGTTGTGTGAGGGTAGCAAGCCTTTGCTGAACGCCAAGAGCAGGTGCGTTCTGAATGGGAAGACTTAGTTGTGGTATTTGCCCCAGGAGACTTTGATTGTGGTATTTGCCCCAGGAGGCTCTGAGTGTGGTATTTGCCCCAGCCAACACCAGCTTCACTTTTTAGAGTGTGGCCATGAGTAATTTGAGTGAGTGGTGTGCTTTCCTTCTGAGAGTGGCACTTTCATCCACTAAGACTGTACCAGGGATATTTTTTCTCACTGCTTTTCTTATAGGGTTTATACTGGTTCGAACATGAAACTTCTGGCATTTTGTCCTGTGAAAATAAATATAGCTGCAGAAACCAAAACCTTGTATTTTCTACAGCACAGAATTTTCCTGCTTGCTTTGGACTCAGCTCTAACCTGTCCTTCTGGTTGGATCATAACTAAAAACTCAGAAGATGGCAGAGGGAAGTTTGTTACTAGGCAGTATGAAATTTGGGTGCTAGAGCTTCCCACTCATTTTTCTTTAAAATTTTTTAGTATATTTTTATGTACATGAGTGTATGTACATGTGTGGGTGTACATGTGCCATGGAGCGTTCGTGCAGGTCAGGCAACACTTTTTGGTTGTCAGTTCTGTCTTAGAATCTGGGTCAGAGGAATCTGAGGTTGTCGGTCTCTGTGACAGATCGCTTTAACCGTGGGATCATCTGACCAGCCCTCAGTTCACTCTCAAGATCCATTTACATTCCAGAGCTTGAAATGTCTCCCGAATGAGCTTGAAAAACACGAACTACACCAAATCAGAAATGGGTAGAGGGGCTGCTCAAAAGGGAAGTTCGTTGCTAGAATCGTTAGGGTCAAAGCCGAGGCCCGGGTGGTCCTAACAAGCTGGTACCTGTCCTCAGTGCACCAACTTAGGAGACAAGTCAGTGAAAAGAGATGTATTCAAAGTGACCACATTGGGAAGTGTGACAAATAATGGCCCATTGACCTTCAAGACCACTGCCAGGGTCCTGACCTGAGATTTGGATTTAAATATTGGGCTGGTGGTATGCATAACCAAGCAGCTGTGGTCAACACAAGGTTCTCCCATCATGGATCCATCATGGTCTCAGCTCCAGACTCTCCGCATGGTGGTTTGACACATTATCAGAACTAGGTGAAATCTCTCCCTGGAAGACGCTGGGCTGCAACCTTTCCTCAGCATGAGACTCCTGGGAAAATCTTGGTTTCCTGTAGCTTTTCTTGTAGAATTAATACTGATGTGAAAATGAAAACTTGGGGGCAGGGGGGGCAGGTTCTGTGAAAATAGATACAGCCTCAGAACCCTAAACCTCATATTTTCTGTAGCACAGGGGTTCCCTCTGTTCCTGTTGACTCTACAGTTTGATGTGTGAAGGGAAGGGTACAAGCGTTTCTTTTCATTTTTCCTCTGCTTCTACAAAATTAATTTACTTTTAAGAATTCTGGTAGCTGGGTGGTAGTGGCGCACGCCTTTAATCCCAGCACTCGGGAGGCAGAGGCTAGGCGGATCTCTGTGAGTTCGAGGCCAGCCTGGGCTACCAAGTGAGTTCCAGGAAAAGGCACAAAGCTACACAGAGAAACCCTGTCTCGAAAAACCAAAAAAAAAAAAAAAAAAAAAAAAAAAGAAAAAGAAAAAGAAAAAACAAAAACAAAAACAAAAACAAAAAAAGAATTCTGGTACATTCAGCTGAGACAGGACCAAGCCTCTCCCCGCTGCATCAAGGCCAAGCAGAGCAAGGCATCCCACCATAGGTAATGGGATCCAAAAAGCCAGCTCATGCACCAGGGATAGATCTTGATCCTATTGCCAGGGGCCCCTGAAACAGAGCTAGCTACACACAACTGTCTCCCATATGCAGAGGGCCTAGTCCGGTCCATGCAGGCTCCACAGCTGCCTTACCTTTTTGGAGGAAGGGATAAGTTGTAGCTATAGTTTTTCTCTCTGGGTCCCGCCAAGCCCCAGCAGTCCCATAGCCCACTTATAAACACACAGACACTTATATTGTTTAAACTGTTTGGCCATTAGCTCAGGCCTACCATTGTCTAGCTCTTACTCTTATACTCAGCCCATTTCTTTTAATCTATATGTTGCCATGAGTTCCGTGGCTTTACCTGCTGCCTTTACATGATGCTCCCTGGACGGCAGGCTGGTGTCCCTTCCTCCCGGCCTTCCTGTTCTCTCAAATTCTCCTCTCTGCTAGTCCCACCTATACTTCCTGCCTGGCTACTGGCCAATCAGTGTTTTATTTATCAATCAATCATCCACAGCAAGGAGGGGCATGGGAGGGGGAGCCTTGGGTAGGGGAGCGGGGGTAGGGATGAGAGGGGGATCTGGGGTTGTAAAATGAATAAAAAAAATTCTTAAGTAAAAAAATGTGAAAAAAATTCTGTACATGTATACAGTGAAATATAACCATATTTTCTTCCCCCCAAATTTCCCTAGGTCCCTGTTGACACATTCTCCTCCCAACTTCATGGGTTTGTTTGTTTTGTTTTTATGACCCACTCAGTCCAGTTAGTGCTGCCCACAAGTAAGTGCATAGATGTAGGCCATCCACCTGAGCAGGAAGTCTGCCAGTGGCCACATTCTCAACAAGGAAGAGAATCTTCCCTGCCAGGACAGTTAAGTTGGGATGGGTTTTTGTTATGGTTATTTTTGTGACAGTAAGGAGTTCAGAGAATAACTTAAGAAAGGAGGGCAACAATTTTATTAAAAGAGAGGGAAAAGTGGAAGTGGACATGATCCCTTTCAAAGATTTTTTTGTAGAATTAAAGATAGTAACAGCATCTGTGCTGGTAGTGTTGAGAATTTTATTTTCCAGAATTAGTATAGGATTAATTGATCAGATTTCCCCATATCATCTCAATGATTCTAAGGATCTCACTTCTCTGTGATCCTTAGAATGTGATCACTGGTGACACCAGGCTGACGTCAAAGTGTGGACTGACCTGATTTCTTTCTTTTTTTCTTTTATTTCTTTATTTTGCATGTAGTGTTCTGCCTGCAGGCCAGAAGAGGGCACAGGATCTCATTACAGGTGGTTGTGAGCCACCACGTGGTTGTTAGGAATTGAACTCAGAACCCTTGGAAGAGTGCCAGTGCTCTTAACCTCTGAGCCATCTCTCCAACCCCCGATCTGATTTCTGTGTGCAGAGAATCAATTCCTGAAAAGTCCTGCAGGTTCTGCCTTTACTTAAAATTTGTAAAGGTCATATTCATTAACACATATTTATACAGTTAGAATTTCCAGTCTGGCGACAAATGGAGTCCTCTTTTAAAACCATATGATTGAACTTGTGTTTATAATTTGTTTCAAGAGAGTTAGCCAATTTGTTTGAAGATATCGATTTCAGAACTTATTCACTATTCCCTAAAGTATAAGAAGTTGGCCTGAACTTGTAATGACCTTACAACATTACTTAGAAGTTGATCCTTTAAAAAAATTCCTAGATATAAGATTACGTACTTGTCATTCACTTATTTCATAAAGGACAGAAAAACGGCCCAGTCGTTTGGATCTCAGACAAGTATAAAAGCTGCTGACTTATTTCATAAGCTCTTTTATGTTTTCTTGGAGGTTGTAAATCACAGTTAATACTTTCTTTAGGGAAACAGTATGTGGTCCAGGGAAAAGTGTGTTCCTCCTGGCTGGCTCTGTGACTTGGAGCATTTTGCTTAACTTCTTTGAGCCTTGTGAAGCTCTTTTTAGATAAAATGGGAATGTCAGTCCTTGTTAAGATTGTCCTGGTGGCTAAAAGAAAGTGAGAATGAGGTTCTTTGTATAAATGTGTCTTTCTTTTTCATGGATGTTCCCTTACCTCATCTGTTGCAAATAAACCATTTTTGGTTAGACAATTGTCACCTTGTACTGTGGTCCCCAGTTGCCCTTTCTGTAACACATTTTTGTTTGTTTGTTTATTATTTGGAAATGACTGAGTCTGAGTCCTAGAAAGTCAAGATGCTGTTACATATCCTTGGAAACGTTTGGTTCCAGTATCTCTAGAATCACATTAGAGGCAGGATGGCTGACTCAGTAGACTGATGTCTGACTTCTTGTCTGATTTCTTCGGATTTTGCTGTGGCTTCCTTCCTTAGGAGAAAGCCCTAGAGTACATCAGAAATCTTTTCCTGTAGGCTTAAAGCCTGCAGAGATGAGCTCTAGAGGTAGCACTCAGATTATCCTGGAAGTTGCTTCTTTTTGAAGATCATTGTCTCTCCTCCTATGAAGTATCATTTGATTTGCTAAGTGACTTTGAAATGTGTTGGTGGAAAGAAACATTTTCTGAAAAAAAAGAAAATTTGGTCCAAGGACCCCATATTAGTCGTGATTGGTGGGAGCATTAAGAAAGTGAAGCTCAAATCCATTTTCTTTTTTAAACAGGCGAGGACTAAATGTAGGGATGTAGCGAAATGTCTGCAGGTGCCATTGAGAAGCCTTTACTGTAAGTGCTGTCGTCTTTGAGCTTTGATTCTGTTCCTATGGCAACCTTAGGGTCTGTGTGCCTGGCTGAATGGATTTACAGGAAACTGAAAAACATTGCTATTCTAAGTGGCTTGCTGTGGGAAGTGCAGCCAGCATTTACTGAGAACAAAGCAGGCAATGTGTGCTAATTGTATTCTATGCTGAGTATAAAGAGTGGGGGAGAATCCCAGCCTCTGCTTACTGACTTATGGAGTGTGTGTGTGTGTGTGTGTGTGTGTATTGAATTTTGGAGGACCAAATGACTTAGTCTTTATTTACTTCAAATTTCATATTTGGTTCCCTTGTCTCTCCCCCACTCCTTCTTCCCCCTAGTGTTGAGGATGAAATTTGTGTCTCAGACACACTAGGGAAGCCCTCTGCCACTGAACCCCAGACTTCCCTGTTCATTTTAAGCAGAACTATTCTAGTAGAATTGATTTACAGAAAATGGTGTGTGTGTGTGTGTGTCTGTGTGTGTGTGTGTGTGTGTGTGTGTGTGTGACGATAAAGTTAGTTTCAGTGAATCAGTCTGCTGGCTTTGTGGCTCTCACATCCTGAGGTGGGCAGTCTAGTGAAAGTGGCCTCCTTTGCTAGCAGTGGAGATAAAGAATGGCTCAGGTCGCTCTCGGGCTTACCTCCTTATGTCAGAACTCTCTCATAGACAAGCTGGTTTTCTGAATATTTACAGAACAGGAAAGTCAGGTAGTAAAGTGTTGTTGGGGATCAGAATGAAGTGCACTTCCCCCTTGTTTTATGTCCTTATAACATTTTAAAGAAGACTGTGAATGAATGTCAACGTGGTTACAGGAAAAGGCCGTGCAATGATTTTAGTTTCACATAGAAACTGTTACTGGTCTTCCTTTTGAGATTTTTCAAATCATTTCTAGAAGTAAGGTAAAATAATTGTCTTTAAAAATGTAAGGTACTCTGATACTGAAAGCATTTGATTTCAGTAGCTATCTCCTCCATCCCTGCCTCCCCCCACCACAGTTAAAATGGAAGAAGACCCATAGAAATTCGGATGTATATCCACCATCTTGTTCTTTCTTCTATTGAATGTCTTTGTTCTACTAGCAAGGCATTTGAAGGTGCTAAGATTTCCACCTTATTTAGACTAGTCTTTTACTGAGACCCAAAGAGGTTTTCTTTGCATTCTTCCCAGGTATTGGAATATTTCTGTGAATATGCTGCTGAGGTATCTTGGGAGGTCTGAGTGAATCAAGTATCTGGCAGAATTGCACATGATATCTCCTTTATCCCAAGGTTGGAGCAGTGGACTCTCAAAGCATCCTGGGATGGTGATGAAAGGTTTAGTTCTTCAAAGAGTTTCTATGATGCAAGATTAGCATCTAGGAAGTATTTTAAGATGTCTAGGACCAAAATTTGATCAATTAGTTTTTGCCGAGCCCCTTTCATGTAGAATTACTGGTGTCTTGGTCTAGAAAACAAACGTCATAAACTAATGCTAACCTGCATACTAATGGGTTGGGGGGAATTATAGAAGGATTATGAGACAGCTTCGAGAAGAGAGTGGAAACCCAGGCCATTCCAATCCCGATTCATTCCACGGAAATGTGTTGAGCAAAGTCTCCCTGGAGGTGCCGTGTGAGGTGATGGCATTGTGATGAGCAAGAGAATAATCCTGCTTATGTGGCCCTCAGTCTCCTGGGAGGTCCAGAAACGAGCCAGGCAGTTACCTAGGTGACAGCACCTGTGTTTGGTGATTGCAGAGCCATGAGGGGGCAGTGGACTTGGAGGCCCCTGAAGACACGCAGAAGACTCCTGAAGCTGAGACTTGAACAGAAAACACGTGACGTTTAAACTTTAATATTGCTTTCTTCCCTGTCAGAAAAGTCCACTGTTTTGGTAGCAGTCTCCTAAAATGTACATAAGCTCCTTTTAGAAGATAAATTATTCGACTTTGGAGTTTTAGAGCAAGAAAGGAGCTTAGAGAGATCTAGCCTGCTTCCCCATCTGCCCTTCTCAACTCTGAGAAGGCCAAGAAACAGGAGAGTCCCAGAATGCCAGTGGGTCTGTGGGTTGGCCATCTTTGTATTGCTGTAACAGAATATGAGGAGAAAAGATTTTATTGGCTCATAGTCTTAGAGATTTCAGGGTTAGGCCTGTGGTGAGGAAGCACATCACGGCAGAAGCTCTTTACAGCAAAACCTCCCATTTCATGGTTGGAGATGAAAAAGGGAAGGGGTGGATCCCACAGTCCCCTTTGAGGGCATTTCCCTTCCACCTGAAGACTTCTCAGTAGACGGCCCCACCTCTTAACGGTTCCATAGCACCCCAATAATCCTACTCTATCATTCTGTAAGCCTTAACACCTGATGCTTTGGGGAGGCATTCAGGATCCAAATTATAGCAATTGGGTAATTGAGACACAATATAACCTCCTTGGGTTCAGAGTGTAAGTGCCCCGTGAAACCTCTGTGTCTTTTTTGTTTTGATAAAAAGTTGATCACATTTGGAATTCTCAAATAGTACTTTCATCAGCCCTCAAGCCCTCCACATGTTTGCATTCTCTTTAATACAGATGAAGTAGGGAGAGAAGAAGGAGGGCTGTGGTGAACTTTTAGGAACTAGCATTGAAATTATGGCTGGCCCTTGTTCACCTTGGTCTAATTGGTCTGTCCGCTGCAGGGCAGAAGAATGACTGTTGCGAGTGAGTGAGTGAGTGAGTGCCCCCACTGGTGTGCTCAGGTAGGCTCCTAACCGTATTTCTTGGTTTTATGTGTCTCCACTAGATCCTACTGACGACTTCCGTTTTGTACCTTGGTAGTAATATCACACAGGTCCCCTTCCCCCGCATATCTGTAGCTTTCTCTCACAAGCCACGTTTACTGCTCCGAAAGAGCTTCTCAGAAGAATTAATTCCTTAAATGAAAGAATTTAGAAGCAAACTAAGATCTTCTAGCTGGATAGATTTTTCCTCCTCTCACTCTTAAGAGTTAAATCAATCTTTATTCACAATATTGATTTTTTTTTTCTGAGACATTTGCGACTTGTGTCACACCTCAATGTGTAAATCTCAGGGTTTTTTTTTTTTTTTAATGAAAATTAAAAGGAAAAAAAACCCCTCAGAATTCAAGTATATGAAATAAGTTGTAAAACATGAAAGTAGTACTTGAGTGACCAAATATGGGAGTATGAAGGGTATGTAAAGGCACATTATGACATGTTGTTTTTCTCTGTGTGTGTATATGTGTGTGCGTGCTGCTGTGTGCACTCGTGTGTGCACGCAGAGGTCAGAAAATGTTGGGTGTCTTTCTCTTTCATTTTCTGTCCTAATTTTTGAGGCAGGTTCTTTTACTGAGCTCAAAACTCAGTATTTCTGGCTAGGCTGACTGGCTAGCCAGTGAGCGTCTGGTATCTACTTGTCTCTGCCTTTGAATGCTAGAGTCTACAGGTTATGTTTGGCCATGCCCAGCTTTTACATGGATACTTGGGATTTGAACTTGGGTCCTCTTTCTTGTAAAACAAGCTCTCTTAGCCATCGAGCCATCTCCCCAGCCCCAGATTTTCTGTTTCACTAAGTTAATTCTTCTTTGTGCCCCTTTATTCCCATCTTTAAGATGAAGAAATTGAGCCTCATAGAGGTTAAATATCTTGCCCCAGATTGTCCGTGTGTGTGTGTGTGTGTGTGTGTGTGTGTCCATGTGTGTGTGTGTCCATGTCCGTGTGTCCGTGTGTGCGTGTGTCCGTGTATGTGTCCGTGTGTGTGTGTGTGTGTGTGTGTGTGTGTGTGTCCGGGTGCGCGTGCAAATGCATGTGTGTATATATGTATATGAGTGAGTGCATGCGGTGGCAGTGGGCTCAGTGCTCAGGTGCCTTGTTCCTGGGACAGTCAGTGCTTATCTCATTCTTCACGGGCTTGTACCTGTACTGAGAAAGCACTGAAGAAAGCAGAAATCCCCGGCCTTCCATGAATGCTGGTTTTTACCCATCTTCAACTAGACCATCACCTCTGTTTTCTTTCTACGCATTCAGGTTTACAGCTTGGACAGAATTATGATAATCCCTGGCTTAGCCGCCCGAGTCTGCTTTGTGAAAAACGTAAGCAGAGGCCTGTACTCTAAAGCGACCATGGTAGGAGAGTAGTTCCCACACCTTCCTCCTTGATGTCAGTGCTGTCCGGTGATTGTGCGTGATTGTGCGTTTGTTCTTCTTCCTTTCGGGTTTAATAGGAACTGTTGCTCCTTCCCAGGCCTCCCTGGCCTGGCCTGTGGCGTGGTTCCCGCATTCCTGCACCTCAGGAGGAAGCCTGTCTCCCACCCCCTGTAGAACAGACCTGTCCAGCTCCCACCTCTCGGTATCTGAAGTCCCTTATGAAGTCCAGCAGGAAAACAGTCCAGAAGAGGTTTCGTTCTTGTGTCTACTTTGTTTTATCATCTGTTCTTAGCATTCTTTCTTCCATTTCTAGGGAGAGCTAAGCCCTTGAAATGCTAATTCTACCACAAAAGGTGGAAAAAGAGGTTTGATTTTTCAGAAATGCCCTGCGGGCTGAAAAGCATCTTTCTAGTTTCACAATTGAGAATTTCTCCTGTGCCCGCTTCGTGTTTCCCAGTGTGACTTAGCATTGCCTTGCAGGCACTCTCTCTCTCTCTCTCTCTCTCTCTCTCTCTCTCTCTCTCTCTCTCGCTCTCTCTCCCCCCTCCCACCCTCCCACCCCAGGAACCCAGATTTCAGGCTTAAGCCTTCTCCTCTCACACCTGTCACATCTCCTCACCTGTTTCCTCCCTCACTGAGAGAACCGAAGGCTTTAGGAAACCTCTGCCCCCAGATGTAAAACAAACTAACAAGAATAAAGGAAAACTATGGACCAGGCTGTTAGATGTCTACCAGCTGCCTGGTCCCCTCTTGTCCTTCTGTGAAAGGCTGACATGGTCTCATCCAAAGCCCCTCACTTTCTCTGCCCACTGATTCCATTCTCTCTCGTAAAACAAAACAGCCCTGTGGGTTTCTTTTCTTTCCCATAGCCTGAGTTTCCTGGCTCCTGGGTCTTTCTAACAGTGTACCAGTAGTTTGCTATTGGTTTTCTCATCTTGGAAAAACGAACAAACAATCTCTTGACCCTTCATCTAGACTCATTTCTCCACGTTTACTTTGACCCACCTTTAAGTCAGAAGTCTTGGGAAATGTCTTACTGCCCGTCCTTCCCACCCTCCTTTAAACCCTCAGCAGTCAGACCTTTAAACCATACACCAACATTCCCTTTGTTAAGGTCCCCATGATGTGCATGTTGCTAATCTGATCTGTCACTTTCCTTTCTTTAATTATTAGTTACGTATATAGGTGTTTTGTCAGAATGTATGTCTGTGCAGCAGCTCATGTGTACCTGGTGCCCTCACAGGCCCTGGGAGTTAGCCATGTGGTTGCTAGGAATTGAACCCAGGGCCTCTGGAAGAGCAGCCAGTGCGTTTAACCACTGAGTTATCTCTTCAGCTCCCGAGTTGTTAGTTTTCAATGTTCATCTTATTTGGTCTGTCAGTAACTGACACTAAGGTCCCTTGAAACACTTTTTTGGCTTGATTTCCAACACATTGTAAAAATCTTGATTTCTTTCCTGGTTTTGGGTCTTCTCCCTGATCTTGGCTTGTTGCTGAGCATTGGAGGTCAACTTTGACCTCTTCCTTATGTGTGTGGACTACTGGACTTGGGCAAGAGTTTAGAGGTCATACTGGTGAATCTAGCGTTCACCCTTGCACCTTGACCTCTCTCCTGAAGTTTAGGTTTGTAGATATCTACTCTCAGCTAAGCACCTCTGCTTGACTGTTTAATAGGCATTCACAGTTAATGTTCCAGTTCTGAATTTTTGGATCATCCTGTTTGCCACCAAACTGATTTTGCACTTTTCACTGTCAGTCAGAGCTCATGGAAGTGATGTCATTTCTGTTCCACAAATCGGAAGCCTTGACTTTTCATCTCTCCTTTCCTGTGTCCAGTCTGGCCCTTTCTACCTCACTCCTGACCCCTTTGAACAGACTGTCTTCATCTCTGGCTCTGACAATAGCCTCCAGCTTGCCATGCTTCATACATATACTTTTGCAATCTTTTTGTTTGTTTTCTAATTGATACATGGTTACATTTTACATGGAGCTCATCCAGAGAAGCCATTCTTGTCTGGTACTCAGCCCCAGTAGGAATAGTCTCACACCATGCTTCAATTAATTAGAAAACCTGTTGAGCATCCAACAGTGAGTGCCTAGTCTCTATGAGCCTCTGGGATAATGGATAGGACACTTCTTTGGTCACTTGCCAGCCATGGCACTAAAGGTTGGTCAGAAAAGCCTCTGAGGGGCTGGAGAGATGGCTAGGTGGTTAAGCATGGTTATTGCTCTTATCCCCAGCACCCACATGGCAGCTCACAACTGTGTATAACTCCAGTTCCAGGGGATCTGACACCCTCTTCTGGCCTCTGTGGACACCAGGCACGTATGTGATACACAGACATATATTCAGGCAAAATACCCATACATATAAAGTAAAAATAAAACAAAATTTTAAAAAATATCTGGGCTCTATAGAACCAAAGACATAAGGCAGAATGTGGGTGCCAGGTAATGGGGGAAGAGGCCATGGGGAGTGACTGCTAATGGGCTCAGGATTTCTCTTGTGGTTGTGGTGACGGCTGTACAATTCTGAATGTATTCAGTGGTGCTGACTTGTGTGCTTGAATGGGTGATTGTATAGTGTATGTGCTGGTTATATTTCACCACTGTGACACAAGCTGGAGTCATCTGAGAAGAGGGAACTTCGGGTGAGAAAATGCCTCTGTAAGACTGGCCTGTGGGCAAACCTGTGGAACATCTTCTTGATTAATGAGTGATATGGTGAGCCTAACCCACCGTGGACATTGCTGCCCCTGGGCTGGTGGTCCTGGATTGTATAAGCCAGCAGGCTGAGCTAGCCAGTAAGCAGCACTCCTCCGTGGTTCTGCTTCCGTTCCTGCCCTGACTTCCCTTCACGATGGATACAGACTATGTCTGTAAGATGACACAAGCCCTTCTTCTCTCCGAGTTGGTTTTGGAGAGTGGTTTTTGACGGCAATAGAAACCTAATTGAGACAGTATGTGACTCATATCTTAACGGAAAACCAAAACAAACCACAATTACTATGCTGGTAGGAACACAGTGTCATGGCTGAGAAGTGAACAGAGGGTATGCCAGAGACAAGGTCGAAAGGTCAGCTGAAATGACACTAGTTTGTAATGAGGGTGGGAAGTGGTGTGGTTGCCCTGGCTTGGTGATAACAGTGACTGAGGCTAGGGGGTGTGGGGAGATTGGAGGTGAGATAGCCAATGTCAGGACAGTGGAAGAGCCCAGGCAGGAGAGAAGGTGCATGTGAACCACACAGGAAGTTGAAATGCGTGAGAACCATGTGAGTAGTGAGAAGGACCTGCGTGGGGAGCAGAGCCAAGCTGAGAACGTGACTCCCAGGAGGATTGTGTGGATAAAGAGACTACATGCCATTACCACCTGAGGTGGCCAGCAGAGGCAGGGTTAGCAGGAGAAGCACTGGTCTAAGCAGGTTTAAGTTAAATACAGAAGCAGGGTCTTACTTCATAATTAGAAGAAATGTATTCAAGTATCCAAGCCTACACTGACTGTCTCTGCAGCACCAGCCTTCTGGTGTTGCAAAGAAATGTAACATTTGTATGACTTAACTACTATTACCCAAGTCATCCATTATATCTAGTTCACTGTATTTTCTGTGGAGACTTATTTATTCCAATATACAGCTGAATGGTGACTGTGGAGATACAAGGCATTACTGAGATTGCAGAGAATTTCCAAAAAGTAATTTTAAAAAACCCACCTTATTATTTTGGAAATGAAGCAATTTCCATAAGAGAAATTTTTATGCAGCTCCTTCTACAATGTAATGAAAGTAAGGCTTGCCTATATCAAAATGCTGGAAATGGCCTTGATGGTGACCAGTAGGCGGGAGATGGATGTTTTGCTCTCATGGACCAGGCTTTCTGGGATCTGAAACTGATTAGTATGGAGGGGAGAGCTTTTAGAAAACTGAAGATAGGTCACTGGTGGTGGCACATGCCTTTAATCCTAGCAGAGGCAGGGGGATCTCTGTGAGTTCGAGGCCAGCTATTTCTACTGAGTGAGTTCCAGGACAGCCAGGGCTACACAGAGAAATCCTGTCTCAAAAAAACAAACAACAACAACAAAAAAAAAAAAAAAAGGGGAGTGCTGGAGAGATGGCTCAGAGGTTAAGAGCATTGGCTGTCCTTCCAGGGGATGTGGGTTCAATTCCCAGCAACCACATGGCAGCTCACAACTGTCTGTAACTCCAGTTCCAGAAAACTGAAGATATAATTTAGATAGCACATTTGAAATTAGGGCCAGGAAGAGCCTTAAAGCCTTAGTCTTAGGGCTGAAGAGATGACTCAGAGGTTAAGAGCACTGACTACTCTTCTGGAGGATCCTGGTTCAATTCCCAGCACCCACATAGCAGTTCACAACTGTCTGTAATTCCAGTTCCAGGGGAATCTGACACTCTCTTACAGACATACATGTAGGCAAAACCCCAAAGTATATTAAATAAATATAAAAAAAAAGAATTAAAAAGCCTTAGTCTCATTAGCATCCTGGCCAGTCTTCCCCGACCTTGATGATGGCGATGAGCCGGATGGGTGTCAGCGTGGAGCACATGGTATAGTGGGCACTGCTCTAAGCAGTGTCTACATATTGATCATAAAAACAGCCCAGAGCGCGACACTGGAGTACAGAGACATCAGGGCCAAGGTGAGAGAGAACCCTAAACGGAGAACCTCGGCCTTTGTCAAAGGTTTGCCGCCATCTGCCAAGGAGTCCTGGGAGAAAGTGTACACCGTACATGGACACCTTCGTTTAACAGGTGCACTGGTGTCCGGAGAAACCCTACCTTCTGTTGTGCTGAGGTCAGGGGACGTGAAAAAGTGTGAACGTTTCTGGAAAATGCACACCCTAGTGAACAGGTTCCACCACAGTGATGCGGGTAAAGCTTGAAAGTGCATTTAATTTTGCTGACTTTTCTGGCACTCTGTTTCTAATTTCTTGGATTTTTTTTTTCTTTCAGGTTACTTGTCTGCAAGACTTTTTTGGTGATGATGATGTTTTTATTGCATGTGGACCTGAAAAATATCGTTATGCCCAAGATGACTTTGTCCTGGATCATAGTGGTGAGGCAATTCACTGACCATCTTTGTAGCTCCTGAAAAGAAGGCTCAGAATTCAGTGACAAACATGTTGAGAATGTAGGATACTGGAGAAAGATGACCAAGCATGGGTGGTACTCATCTGTCGTTCCAGCTACTCGGGAGGCGGAGGCAGAAGGATCACATGACTCTAGGAGAACTCTAGGCCAGCCTTGGCAATATAGGGAGACCTTCTGAAAACATATATGGAAGGGTAATTAATAAACTGTTCATGGTAGTTACCTGAGATGTCTCTTTACATCAGCTTTGTGTGCAACTTTGAAAAACATACATTGTTTATATATTTGTAAAAAGAACCATCTCATGGTTGGGATGAAAATGCCTATTTATTGATTTTTATCTATTAATGTAGTTTTAACTATTATTTCAATGATTTCAAATGATACTGGTGGAGTAAATGGTTATTAGGCGGCTAAGGTAGCCCAAGATAATTTAGCCCCGCTCTGCATCCTACTGACTGTCCACAACAAATGAAGTTCTAATCCATTAAGTAGGCGGGACTAACAGTAGCAACAGTGACGTGTGCACATCCAGAACAACTCTTGCTCTATGTGTAGTAAGCTTATCAGAGCTACTTGGATCCTTGGTGTTCGTTGTTGTTGATAATGGCCCTTGATAGCCTCTTATAGGTAAGGAAAAAAAGAGCACTATTGATTTTTCTCTCTCTCAATTCTGGTTATTTAACCTTCTTTAAAGATGGGAGTGTAATGGATGTTTTATAGGATTTTGTGAAGGTTAAGTGAGTTAACACACACCTACAGCTGGGGATCCCTGTGCGTCTTGCTGTTTTGGTTATTGTCAGTATTGTAGCTCCATCATTACATGGTGAAGGGTTACAGTGAATGCAAGTCTCAGATTGACTTCTACTGCAAATACATTTATGGGGGCACAAAGGGGTTCTTTGTTGTGTTTTAACATCCATTGTTCGATTGTGTTGTCAACTTAAGAGCTCCAGCTTAGGCTTCTGAGGCTTTCATATATTAAAGATGCATTAAAACAACGACAAAAATCAAAGGAAACATAAGTTTGAAAACCCAACCCTCCCCCCTCAAAAAAAAAAAAGAAGAAGAAAAGGAAGGAAGGAAAGAAAGCCTGGTGTGGTGGTGGATGATTTTAATTCCAGCACTTGGGAGGTAGACATAAGTGAGTTGAGGCCAGCATGGTTGACATAGCAGGTTCCAGGCAGCTAAGGTACATAGTGAGGCCTTGTCTTTAAAACAAAACATTCAGAATGCATAGAATTTTGCAAATCTAATCTTGGTCAAGTCACAGATCTCTCCTGACTCTTAAACCTGGGTATAGTTCTGAAGTTCTGGGATATCGGGGTCTGTTTGGGGGCATCCTGCTCATTAGAGGGCCAGGGTCTCTACAGCGTTTTAACAGTCTACACAACACATTTTTGAGACACAATGGGACACGATCTACAATGCTAATGCTTAGCAGAAACTGGAACTGCCCCGTTTATATTAGGTTTGATTAGAGCCTTTCAGATGTTAACTGGGCTCCCCTGGTGAGTATTCCCTGATTTGTATACTTCACTTGCTAATTTGCCACCCTTGGGAGCTAGATTAAAACTAACTCACATTTTAATCTTTTTTGCATAAATTGAAGTGTTCTGAAGTAAATGGCAGACAATATGTTTTCTGATTTATCCCTTATAACAAGCCTATGAAGCACATTTTATTCTTACACTATTAGGGAGAAATAGGGAGGCTAGGAACATAAGCAAGGTCTTCCTTCTAGCCAGCAAATGTCGAGCCATGACTCATCCCAAGCCCGCCTGACTGCAAAACCCGTGATCTTAATTACTCAAATCTGAAGTGATGATTGCAGCTGTAATTCGTTCTGGTTCTCCAAATGCTGTCTTATTTGGTGGCTTATGGAAAGGTCAATGTTATTGTTTAAAGCTATTTTTCTCATATTTGCTCTTCCATGCTTTGGAGAGATAGGTAGCTAGACAGTACAGAGACCCTAAGTTAGAGTTTCATGTCCTTTTGAAGTAAGATGATCAAGGACTTGGAGAGGACAGTAAAATTGCTGTCTGTGCTGCCCTCTGAAAAAAGCAGCACACAGATAAATGTGTGGTTTATCTGTGAATGATACTGTACATCCACTTAGGACAGTAGAATTCCTGTGCTCAGTCCAAACAGTGACGTGTCACAGATGTGTAGTCTAACTGGAGATGTAAACATGACATGTACTTTTTGGAACCATTGCTGCATACATTGAATTTATGGAGCTCAGGGACTGGCAGCTCACCAAGTCCAGCATTCAATTCATAGCCCTGGAAAAATAAAGGATGGGATGGGAAAGAGATTGTCAGGTAATAGCAATAGGGTTGGAGAGTTGCCTTGGTAAGGTGTAAGTGTGAGGACCCGAGTTCAAATCTCCAACACCCCTACAAAAAGCCATGCATGGTGGCCCATGTGTCTGTAACTCCAGTGCTGGGTGGCCCAAACTGGAGGATTCCTGGAGCTCACTGGCCCACCAGCCTAGCAGAATCCCTGAGTTCAGTGACAGAGCTTATCTCAATCTGGTAGAGAGTGACAGAGGAAGACGGCTGGCTGGCTTGATTTCTTGCATTCATGTGATTGCACATGTGCACACAGACACTAGTCACAGGCAGCCAATTGTAGTTGCATGTGCATGCCTTTGGTCAGTGCTGGAATCTGCTTTAACTACAAATGCACTTGTGTTCTTTGCAGAATGCCGGGTACTGAAGTCATCTTATTCTCGAGCCTCGGCTGCTAAGTATTCTGGATCCAAAAGCCCAGGGCCCTCCCGCCGCAGCAAGTCACCAGCTTCAGGTAGGAACAGAAAAGCACGGATGGTCTTAGAGGGGGCTGTTCTCTTTAGTTTTCTCACATTTGTATGAACTTAACAGCCTTTACCAGCTTGTGCTCTAGAGCAATGGGAGACAATGAGATTTTTAAAACAAAAGCCTTAGATCTGTCTTCTGAAGGTGTGAGTCTCCGAGGAACTCTTGCACTTGGCCCTGCCACGTTTTCCTGCAGATAGCCTCACTGTCTAGGCCTCCACTGGTGTGCACATAAACGCATTTCACATTTGGGGCACTCTTTACTAAGGTATTTTGAATTCTGTGCTTCATAATTGTGGACTTTTATCTTCCTAGAACTACTTCCTGGTACAACACACACGCAGTTCCACACAGAACTATACTGACGTGAAAATTTCCACATTCTTTTTCTTCATCAAACAGCTATTAATAGTAGTAATGCTTATTCTCAGAAAGGATTACTTAAATTCTGTAAATTTCAGATCCAGATCCTACAAATTGGTCAAAATTTACACTGCTTTGACATTTTTTAACATTAAAACACTCACATTGTGTCTCAGTAAGTTGGTTTTATGAGTTAATAGTAATCACAAATAATTTTGCTCATCTAATTTATTGCTAAGGAAGTGATTTTAGAGAAAAAGCATCTGTTTTTACAGGCAGTATTCTGATTACTGCCCAGCCTGCTGCCCCTCGGAGTGAACTAAACTTTTTGTTTTCTTTGAAACAAAATGATGATGACGATTTGACTGGAGAGGCGTCTAGAGGTGCAGAGTAGTCCCAGACTAACCGTTCCAAACGTCAGACTTGGTCAGACGCTTTCTCTGCCGCCCCCACTGCAGCGCTCGGCTCACTTCCTCTAGGGCAGGCTGTGTTACTGTCTTTTAGACCTGCTGAATAACCTCTGTCCTTACTGTCTTCTCCTGCTCTGTGCATATGCATGCGTGTGTACAGTAAAGAGGGCTGGCCACACCAGTGCCTGTTCTTCAGCCAAATCCCCAGGTGAGCCGGGAGCCTCACAGCGGTGTCTCTCTGCTGGGTTTTTGTTTCTGTCTTTGGCTGCATTTCTGTTTCCTTTGCTCCATTTCCATGAATGTATCTGGCCTTCTCCTGTGGACATCTGTGCCGTATGCAACGTCTTAAAATGTGCAGACCGCTTCGGCCTCCCTGCGTACTACAGAACCACTTAACCTAAGAAGATTGCTACATGCCTGACTGTGTAGTTGAAGCACGGTGGTCCAGGGAAAGGCAGCCACCTCTAGGACTTCTGTGTTCCATCAAGCTGTGGGAAATACTCTGTGACTGAAAAGCTGAAGTTTGTTAGCTGAGCCGGGCAGTGGTGGCACAGGCCTCTAGTCCCAGCACTCAGGAGGCAGAGGCAGGCAGATCTCTCTGAATTTGAGGCCAGCCTGGTCTAAGGAGTGATGAGTTTCAGGAGAGCCAGAGCTACACAGAGAAACCCTGTCTCAAAAAACAAAACAAGTTGTTATCAATAAAGATATGGAAGGAATTTCTAACCTCACACTTTGCCCATACCTGTGTTAAAGGTTTAGGAATCATTAAAAGCTTCTAGTTCAAAGTGCGTTATGATGGCCTGCACCAGACTAAGATAAGTAGATGTTTGCTGCACATAGAAGGAGGTGGCCAACGCTGCATCTTTTTAGTTGGGAGGCAGTTATTTTCATACAGCGCTTTACATTCAGACTTTCTAAATATGTGCAGTTGACACTGGGTTTTTTAACCAAAGGTATCTCTCTGCCATTAACCTTATTTTAAATCGTATTGACTCTGTGGTATTTTAAAACTGGAAATGTCAATGGAACATACATGTGTTTGGGTATAGTTTTCTGGCTGAATGATGCCTAGCTTTTGTTCCAGGTAACAAGTTTATAGATGCTTGTCATGTCAGGAAAATGATTAAATAAAAGTAGAGAGAGTGGCTCAAGAGAGTCAGGTATGATTAATTCAACTTTGTCACCTGAGGTCTGAAGAGGAAACTTTCTGGCCACATTTGTCTTCAGACCATCTACTGTTCCATGACAAAGCCCAGTGAATACTTAAATGACTTTTTTTTTGTAAATCTGAATTTACAGTGCTTAATAACTGATTGAGAACTAGCATTTCCGTATGTTAAATCGTCAGCTGAATCCACATTGGGGTAGTGTCAGCCTCAGACTCCTCAGTGAAAGTTGTGAGATTGAAAGCCACATCTTGGAAGGCAAAGAGACTTTAGAGGAGGCCTTTGGAAGCATGTTTAGCACTGTAGAATGCTGGAAGTCTCTGCCAGTGCTGGCACTTCACAGTGACTCCAAAACGTGCTGCTGTGTTACCAGGAGTGTTTTCTACTCATTCTCTGACGAGGGGCGGAGAGTGTTGGGTTACAAGAAGCCACAGTATTAGAAGCAGTAGTGCTTGCTTGTACAGAGGCTTTGCTGTGCTGGTACCTATAGTCCAGCTCTTCAGGAGGCTAAGGTAGGAGATTTGAAGTGAACCTGGGCAATGCAGCAAGGCCCTGTCTTTAAATAGCAGCAGCAGCAATAACAACAACAGCCAAGACTTCAGGGATTAGCTGGAATTTCAGACAGTTAGTAACTTTATAAACATAATATTGTTCATGTCAATCTTAGGCTAGAAAGAGCTGCTTTGAGAGACGTTTCTGAGTCTACTTAATCTTCCAACAAAACTCTGTAAATAGCTAAATAGTATGTTGAAATACATAGATAGTAAAGTAGATAACCATTTAGTCAATCTAACTATGATTTGAGTCTTATAAATACTGCTTTTAGGGGCTGGCAAGGTGGCTGAGTGGTTAAGAGTGCTTGCTCTGCCGTTGAGGACCGACCAAGGAGATCCTAGCATTAACATCACAGCTAGGTGTCCTGGGGATGCCTGTAATCCCAGTTCTGATGTGAGGTGGCTTCCAACATAGCAAAGGAAACTCAAACCATGGGTCCAGGGAGAGAGCCCACCACTGTCTGCCTAGAGAGTGATGGACGAGGATGTCTGATACCCTCTTCTGGCCTCTGTTGCACACACTTATGGCCATACAGTCAACACACACACACACACACACACACACACACACACACACACACACGAAAAACTAGATAACCAAGTGATTTAAAATTAGGAAAACTAAAAGTTTGAGGGATTAAAAATATTGAAAAAGATCCTATCTACCGATTGTAAAAACACAATAAAATAGACAAAATTGACTTCATAAACCCAGCCATCCCTGTTCACAAACGATTTGGCTGGCCGTATATATGCTCCTCGGTCTGCAGTCTCTGCCTCTACTCAGGAACTGGCACTCCCTTTTGAGTCGCCATGTGGGATGTCTGCCTTCACATTTGACTTTCTACACTTAATTCAGGTGATTTAAAATA
The DNA here is from genome assembly GCA_902168325.1 of Peromyscus nudipes. Classification (NCBI taxonomy): domain Eukaryota; kingdom Metazoa; phylum Chordata; class Mammalia; order Rodentia; family Cricetidae; genus Peromyscus; species Peromyscus nudipes. The sequence continues at coordinate 26,008 of CABHPH010150919.1, read as the reverse complement.
ATACCATCTGCCTCTTATGTTTAAGGGGGGGGGCTTCATTCTGCTTTTCATGAAGATGAATGGCAGCTTTCATCTGCTTTGGGCGAAAGCTCTTGAGGATTACTTTTGAAGTAAGAGGGATTACAAGTACTTTTAAGAGGAGAACAAACAACTAATCCCAGATATTAACTACGAGCTTCATGAGATCACTGCAGAAACAGATCTAGATGATGGGATTGGGGATGTGCGTGAAGGACACTGAGATGGTTGGCCAGCAGCACTCTGCAGGCTAGAATCTGTGATTGACCTCCCCCTACAAACAGGGTTAGCCATCCTCTGCTTAGCAGACTCTAAACGTTCTACCAAAGCGTGTGGAGGTGCAGAAGGTGAGGGCGGTATGTAGAAAACTACCAGCATTTGCAAAGAATGGGGACATTCAACTGAAAAAATGGGAGGGTTAGAAATAACTAACCTATGTTAAAAAGTACTTGAATAGTTTATCTTTTAATGGCCTTCAATCAAATAATAGTGTAAGAAATAGTTGCTTTCACTTTCCTTAAGAATATACTTAAAGGTTAGGGTTGTAGTTCAGTGGTAGAGCATGTGCTCAGCATGGATGAAAAGCTTAGCTCAATTCTGAGCACCAAAAGGAGAATGGGAGGAAGGCAGGTACACACACACACACACACACACACACACACACACACACACACACACACACTTACTTGTGTATTTGGATTACAGTTTAATTGATTTGAAAGAGCCATACACATTTCTCAGTGACTCACATTAGTATACACCAAGATAAAGATGGAGAGTGGCTGTTTGTAATGGCCTTCATCACAAACACAGCCATTTGTCTGTGTTTTCTAGAAGGCAGGTTGTGCGGACAGGGTCTCTCGCTCACACCTGTAATTCCATGATTGTCTTCTGTATTTGTTTATATCATTGTTGGGACACAATTATTGCAGATGATTCTGATTTCACTCCTTGTCTGACTTTGTCTGTAATGCTGTAAGATACATTGCTTTTGCTTTCTGCTGATTCGTCACCTGCTTTGGGCTTTAAATGAAGCAAAGCTTCATGGGAGCCATTTTGTGCATGTGCTTAGTGTTTCCAGAGTCTGGTTGTTTGGAGTTTTGATGACTGTCTCCTTCGTTGTTTCCCGGTCCAGTGAACGGAACTCCCAGCAGCCAGCTCTCCACTCCTAAGTCCACGAAGTCCTCTAGTTCCTCACCAACGAGCCCGGGAAGTTTCAGAGGATTGAAGGTATGAAAGAAGAGAGCCGGCGCGCTTCTGTGAGTCTGTTGTTTGTGTGGTTTCACGGTTAGGTTTGTTTGTGAGCTTGAAAAGCCGGAGCTGGATCCTGTCGTCACATTAGCTGGCCTCCCTGACTCCTCTCGCATGGACACGTTCACGTCCTGTGAGACTGCACAGTTGTGATGGGTTGAGCAAAATGTGGTGAAAGTTCAGTAAATTATTATTCCGACTAGTGTAGATGATTTGCAAGTGGCAAAGCATTGGAAAACACCATAGTTCATTTTAAAAGGCCTTTTGGAATCGTGATTTTAATATGGCTAAGGTAATTTGACTTTATTGAAGTCTGCAACTTGAGAGAACTATCAACATGCCATTTACACCTGCAGGAAGACAGCACAAGAAGAACAGGTACATTTTGGTGAGGAATTTAGGCATGAATAGACATTAACTATGATGTCAAAAAATATTGAGAATAGCAGCAAAATTAGTGGTTGGCTTAATAACACCTACCTAATAGGGAGATTATGAATGCACAGAGCTGAAATTTGCAAAATTTTGATGTTTCATTTGATTTAATAAATCCTAGTGCTTTAAAATTTATAAAATACGTCTGGTAAAACAACAGAAATAATTGGTGTTAAACATTGAATGTTTCTTTTATTGACACAATCAGATTATTTATGTGGTAAAATGCTTTGAAAATACTAAAGTTTATACAAAGCCATGTATGTATGTATGTATTTATGTATATATGTATGTATGTGTTCCTTAGTGTTAAGTTGTATCAGATATACCAGTATCAAGAATACAGTCTCTGGCTGGGTGGCAGTGGTGCATGCCTTTAATCCCAGCACTGGGGAGGCAGAGCCAGGTGGATCTCTGTGAGTTCAAGGTCAGCCTGGTCTATAGAGTGAGATCCAGGACAGGCACCAAAACTTGTCTCGAAAAACAAACAAACAAACAAACAAAAAAGAATACAGTCTCTGAAAATGACTTAAACACCTCAAAAAACACAGTTTTCTTTAGGAATGTTGAAGAATCTTTTTGACTATTGTAGTGAATGGCAAGGGTTTCTTACCACTCCTGTGTGAATAAGGAATGAAAACCTACCGAGTCTAGAATCTTGATACCTTGAAGAGATGCAGGAGGTCTTGGTTCTCAGCTTTCCAAAGAGGGTAGCATTATCCACCTGAGTGTAAGCTCAGCTTGCCCTACCCTGAGAAGGATGTGAGAACAGAAGAAGTATAATGCGGATTGCCTTGTTTTGTGCTTGCTTGCTTATGGACCTCAGTGAAGTGTGGGATGAGACTGATAGTACACGTAGGGATAATGTGTAGCTTGTACCTACTCCTCATTACAGGACGCACCTGTTAGAACTAGCCAGGGTGGTGGCTCCAGCTTGTAATCTCAACATGCAGGAGACAGAGGCAGGAGGATTGCTGCAAGTTCAAGGCTAGTCTGGTTTGCATGGTGAGTTCTAGGCAATCTGGGGCTACAGAAAGAGACCCTATCTTTAAAAAGGAAGGAAGGAAGGGAGGGAGGGAGGGAGGGAGGGAGGGAGGAATGAACGAACGAACGAACCAGCCAACCCCGGTAGTTTAGTAAGTGAAGGCTGACAGCCACATGACCTGAGTGTGATCACTAGACCCCCATAGCAGAAGATAATTGACTCTTACATGTTGTCTTCTGACTTCTGCATGCAAACACATGCATGTGCATACACACACAGAAGCACAACACTAAATAGATGTAAAACTATTTTAGGAGCTTGAGAGATGGCTCAGCAGTTTAGAGCATTGGCTGTTCTTACAGAGGAACCAGATTTGATTCCCAGAGCCTGGCACCTCAAAACTGTTTGTAACTCCAGTTCCAGGAGATATAATACCTCTTCTGTGTTCTCTTGATAGTAGGCACACACACAGGAAACATTCCTGCACATTAAAAAATAAACTAATAAATCTTTAAATATATTAAAAATTTAAAGGCATTTTCTGAAGTATTAAATTGGCTAAGGCCCGTTTATACTATGATTGAATTCTTAATTGTCAGTTTGTCGAAAAGGAAAAAACTTAGATGAAATAAAACTAGTAGTCGGCTGAATGTTTTCAGATACAAAGCCATGCCTGGTTTGGTAGCATCCCTATGGTGTATAGCTGCTGCCTTCACATTGCAGTCGTAGAAGATCATGTAGAGGAAGCAAGATAATCTTCAGATTGTGAATAATTTCTGAAGAGTGCGGAGTCTAAAAGATGATCAAGTGGTGGCTACTGAATTCAAATTCTTCAGACCCCCAAACTGACAAGTGTCAGGACGATGGAAAGTGTTTTGTGCTAGTCAGCCTCCTGTGATTATAACAAGACCTGAAGATGACCAGTGAGAGAGGAAAGGTTCATTTGAGTCCACTATTCTTGAGGTTTGGGTTTATGGTTGCTCAGCCCAGTGGGTCTGTGGTAGCCTAGTAATCATGCCTACTTCATGACCAAGGAGTAAAGAAAAGACAAAGGATCCAGTCCCACAGCCCCTCAGCTCCTCAGGGGTACTACCCCAGTGACCTAAGTACCTTGTATTGGGCCCCACCTTCTAAAGCCCCCCCCCCCCCACAATCCCATAATGCCTTCTTGAGGAACAAGCCCCCTGTACATGTACCTTTATGGTAGGCATACAATCTAAACTACAGCAACCAGTTAGAATTTTAGGGTCTTGTCTAGGTAGTCTTAAAGGGAAAAAGGAATTAGTCTGGCCTCTTACTGAAGATGGTCAAACAGCCTGGGAGAGTACCAAAAGGAAAAGTCGACCATTTCAGTGGGGTTTGGTGTGATGGAGAGCTTGGCTTCAACCCCAGTTCCAACAAGACACACGGGGATATTTCTAATCAAGGAACAGGGTGTGGGCAGGGGATGCAGGTTACTAAGAGAAGCATCACGGACAGGATTTCCAGCTAAAGGGACTTGAAGGGATTGCTGTGATGACAGACTGGCCAGGGTAGGGATCTCCCCTAAAGGAACTTTGCAGTATTATAGGCGTGGGGAAGGACATCCAAGGTCTGGCCTCTTTAAACAGAGACCCGAGAGAAGTTAGAATAAAATTTGAGTCTTAGGAGAGAACCCCTGAGAGCAGTTGACAGTCTAGACTCTGGCTTGCTAGCTTAGTCCTCACTTTACAGGCTTTGGTCCTGGGAGCTGACTGGCTCAGGGTTCCATGGTCTTTGTCTGACCGCAGTGGCTCTGACTGTCACTGGACGATGCGTTCGTCCCAGGCTGTGACTGCAGTGTCTTAGGAGGGTAGCAGTGGATGCAGCTGCTGAACAGTGCTTGAGTTCTGATAAATTCCCTGCAGGAAGGAAGGTAAGATTAAATTCAAGGGGCACAAGGGTGGGAGACCGAGGAAAGACTGAGGAGTCCCTGGGAGGGGGAGGCAGGGTGAAGGAACTAGGAGGATAAGGAGGATCCTCTGGGACTTCCTCAGGAGACCATGGCGAAGTGCCCGGGAACATGTGTCTGCTGGGAACTGACTCCACAGAGCTTTTGTAAGATGGTAACGGTCACATAGCCCAGTTACTGGTTTTCCTTGATAAATACCATGGGGCTGAGTTTGCTGAGGTTGACAGGCTAGAAGTAGACAGTGTGACCCGGGTCTAGAAGATGTGTCTGTGTGGCACCGACTATCTGAACGATCCGACTTACAGGTTTCAGAGGTGTCAGTCCATTGTGATGGAGAGGGTTTGGTAAAATGGAATAATTCATACCCGTGAACTTCCCGTGGTCAGGAAGGAAAAAAAAGGGACTCAGGGAAAATGCCCCTTCCAAGGACCTGCCCCTCAGTGACCTACTTCCTCCGGTTTGTGTTGGTTAGATCTCAAGTCCTGAAGGTTCCACAACCACCCACAACAGCACTGCTAGCTCTGAACCAAGGGTGTAATAAGCGCATGATCCTGACGCTGGTAAGAGCTTGCCTAGCATGCACAACTTCCGGAGCTGACCGCAGGTATACTACTAGGTTTTGGTACTCCATGCCTGTAATTCTAGCATTCAGTAGGTGGGGCAGAAGGATCAGAAGTTCAAGGTCATCCTTAGCTATTGTATCAAGTTCAAGGCCAGCCTGGGCTACATGAGACTCTGACTCAAAACAACCCACCATTAAAAAAAAACAAAAAAACAAAAAAACAAAAACAAACAAAAAAACCAAAAACAAACACATGAGCCTATGAAGTACATTTTATATTCAAACCACGGTGTCTCAGTATGAGATAATGGTGTACATGGACCTGTGGTAGAAGCCACATAGGTAGCATGGGAAGTCACTGGAATTTGGAAGCAGAGCCTGTGCTTGTAAGAACTACCACCTGACGGCACGGTGAAAAAAAAAATCAAGGCTAGTCTTAAACAGATTGATCAGAAACAGTGAGGTTAGAGCAAAATTTATAAACAGAATTGTTAACAGGTAGTCTAACCAGCAGATCCCTATCGGGCTGCTACTCCAAAATGGAGCCCCTAGATATTAAAACTTGGCTTCCCTTTGTTTGGATTTGGGGAAGGTGGCTTTTCTGAAAAGCGTGGTCACTTACAGTGCTGGTTACCTAAAGAAGAGGCAGGTGTTAAACCTGAAAATTTGGAGGAAAGAGACCAAATCCACGACTGTCCAATCAAAGCAGGCTTTATTCAGTACTGACAAGGAAGATGGAGACATTGCCCAGGTCCATACTGGAGATTCCCAGATTCCCATGCTGGTGCGGAGTTAGGTAAGCTAGGTGATCAGAAGGCAAAACTCACAAGGCTGCAGTACTTCCCGCCTTCCTCCAACTGGGGGCAAGCGTATATCCTGATGTACTTCCTGCCTGTGTACCTCCTGTGCACATCCTGTGCGGTTGGGGCAACGTTGAACCTTGTTTACAGAAGTGAAAAACACGAGGCTTATTATCTTAGATAAACAACAGCCCCCAGCATTCCAGGAAGTTACCTGTCCTCAGGCAAGTGAGGCTTACAGGTTAACTTTAGCCCCTCCACAGTTCAGATGGGAGCCTCCTTCACAGCAGGCTTCTGACTGCTTCCCACAGCATTGGCACCAAGAGGACTTTGCAATGAGGCCAGTTCATGAAGGTTCACAATGGCACTTAGCCTCCTGGTGTTCTTGTTTTTCTTTCATTCTTCTTTAGTTGTTAAAGAATTCTGTCAATGTTCCAGCCAATCCTAGTTAAGCCTTGGCAGCTCAGACAAAGTCTTTGGTTCAGAGGGGTGAGGTGGAATTGGAGAACCTGGTGTGCAGCCACACGGACAGCCTCAGGCACAGTGACCACGGCCACTGGAGTCAGCTCTCTCTCTCTTGTTTAGAGGCAGACACAGGGTGCTGTGGTTAGAAGCAGGGACTCCAGTCAGAGTGGCTGGGTTTGGTGTTGGTGTGGCCCCTCACTGGCTGTGTGACCTTGGACAGGCCATGTTGCCCTTTTCTACAAAAAAGAGGGTTCACAGGATGCACTGAAACCCTGGACTAAACACAGAGAACGTACTCAGGACAGCTTCGATATTCTTACTGTAACTGTGGGTCTCTAGGTTCAGATTCACATGAAGGAAAGTCCACGTGGAACACCTAAGTGCACAATAGAGAGAAGTCAGACTGAGTTTTTCTCTTATATTCCTGTGTTTTAGGTACTTGAAAATACTCTGACTGTGGTGATATTTTATTTGTATGTTAATAAAGTTTGCCTGGAGATCAGGGGTCATAGCGAGTCATAAACAGAAGTCAGGCGGTGGTAGCACATGCCCTTAATCCAATTACATGGCAGGCAGAGTCTCTGTGTGGTCAAGGACACAGCCAAGTATGGTGACACACGCCTTTAATCCCAGTACCAACCATAGAGGCCTGGAGGTCTGTACAGACAGGCAGTGATGAGGAAGTCATGTGGCTGGGCTTAGAGCTAACAAGAAGGCAGAACAGGAAGGCAATAAAAGTGCATGTTAGACAGGAAGAAGCTCTCTCTCTCTGGGGAAGCTATGGCAGCGTGGTGAGCTAAGGCTAGTGGTAGCTATTAGCTATTTCTCTGATCTCTTCGGCTATTACCCCTGTATTTGGCTCTGTGTTTAGAAATTTGTCTACATCTGACCAAGAGCTCCTAGCTCCAAGAAAGTAAAAGTATTCAGATCCTGTGAATCCTAAGTAACATTCTTGGAGCCCAGGAAGCTGCAGGTCACATCACCTGAGGGATAATCTTGTCGATAATACAGATCCCAGGGCCCCCATCACAGGCCATGCTCTCTGGGCTGGAGTTCAGGCTCCAGAGGATTTATTAGGAACAGCTTTTAAGGTCTGTAGCTGAGGGAAGGAAGGTTCAGGAAGGGCAGGGAGTCTCACATTTCACTGCTTCCTCCTGTCCATTACTGACCTTCCCTCCCAAATCACCCCTTCTTTGCTTCCATGTCCTTTTCACAGATCCCAACACTTAACAACAGTAAACACTGATTTCCTCACATGTTCTTAGGAGGTGGATTTCAGGAGCAGGTTAATTGGGTGGTTCTGGGCTGGCGCTCTTTTTACTAGCTGGCAGGATACACATCAGGGTTAGAGTCATCTGAGGCTTGATGGGAGTAGGGTATCCACTTATCAGGTGACTTCTTCCTTTGCTGACAAGTGAGTTGGAGGCAGGCGAATAGGAAACTGGAGGAGAAGGTGTAAGGGTTTGGTCTTTAATTACGTCATCAACCTTCGCCGGTGTCCCAGCCTAAAAAGCGGGTGGGCGCTCTGTTCGTTCTCTTTCTCTCCCCTCCTTTCCTCCCCGTCGGGCTCCCTCTCTCTCTCTCCCTCCCCCCTCTCTGTCTCTCTGTTTCTCTCTCTCCTTTTCTCTCTGTCTCTCTCTCTCTCTTTCTCTCCCCCTCCCAATAAAGCTCTAAAAAGGTTAACCATGGTTATGATTCTTTTAATCAGCACGCTCCTCCGCCGGCATGGCAGCCGCGGACGGCGACTAGCCAGGGGGAGGGTGCAGCGCCGTCTAACCAGCGCCGTAGCATAACCAACAGCGAAAAAATAACCAACAGAAGGTTCCATAGATTAACACAGGAAAGGCAAAAGGCAGCCGCGAGAAGACTGGCAGCTTTAGTCTACTGAACTTCCTGCAAGCCTAGAGAGCAGGCTCACTATGCTAATGACCCACAAAAGGTCACCCCAGACCTCCCTCAGCCCCTTTTCTCTCTTGCCCTCTTGAGTGCCAGGCCACAGAGAAGATATGGCACACCTCCAGGCTCTTCTGTGTCTCCCCCTTAATAACCTGTCTCCTCTGTGTAATTGACGTCTCTGTGTAATTCATTGTGTAGAGGCAAGAGAAACTGACCTCTGGACTCAGATCCATACCTGTCGGAGGTCCAGAAGGCCCTGGTTCCTCCCTACGGGGACTTTGCCGTGGACTGGCTTTATGTCCTCAAAAGGTGGCTGCTGGCTTTTCCTGGAACCAAGTGACAGGAGAAAGATGCCATACGGCTCTTGTCTCTGTGACCCAACTTTGGGAGCCAGACCTTCTATTCCCACAGTGTCTTAGGAGGGACACAGGTCAGCCAGTTCAGCCTGGGAGGAGGCTCCTTGGTCCTCTTTGGGTCTGGCTGCCCCAGCAACAATCCCATTTTCATCTCCCAGGCACCCAGAACTTTTGTTTTCCACTCTGATCTCCCTGAACTTCCTGTCCATCTTCCCGCTTGAAGGTCACCACAGTCTTTCTCCTCATCAGTTTTACGGCTCAGTTCTCTTTCCCGACCTTTTCATCCACAGTCTGAACCATCCTGTTCCCTGCCAATCTTTTCTCTTCAAGTCTTGGACTCCACTGCTGACATTGGTTTTTTTCTCTTAACTCCCACCTTCCTGACTTTGTCCTTGACCTCAGTCTGTGATCTCTTTTCTTTGGCAGGGCACCTCAGAGTCCCTTGGATATAGCTGGCAGCTTCTGCAGGATTACATACTGTTCTTAAATCATGGCATTTGGGGCAGGGGTGCAGGTAGGCAATAAAGAGTACTAAATATGTCATCGACTGCCAGATAGATGAAGAAAACATTTCCCTGAACTTTAGTTCATCATCTGTCCAAACTGAAGACTTTTAAGGCAACTTAGGGCTTCAGAGTCAGGCACACAGTTTTGAAATGCCTGAGTTTTGATGCAGAGGTGTATGCCTGGCAGCTCTCCTCTGTGAGCGTTCTTGTTGGTGGAAAGGAGGAGGAACAAAGTACATGTGGAACATTCCCGACATCTTGAGATTATAAACTGTCTGATGTGCTGAGGTTTTATCTGATGATGTCTCTTGGGTCTGCTGGTGGTGAAAGGTTCCCAGATTTGTGAGGTGTGATGAAAGCCTGGCTGTATCTAACCTGATTGGCAGAGCTAAAATGTAACTCTCTGACCTCCTGAACTCAGAGCCTTCTTTTCAAAGCTGTGAAATGTAAACCCACAGTAGCTGCTGACCTCAGCCATCTCCCCTTGTCCCTGGAGCTTTTGCTTTTCTGCTGTGTTTAAAACTAAGTTAATAATTTTCAGAACTAGGGAACGGGCCACTCTGAGGCTCTTTTCATTTCCCCAGAAAGCACTGTGTGGTGACTTCATCTTTGAACATAATTGATTTTGTTAGACAGAAACAGAAACAAAGAGGCGGATTAAGTAGTTTTGAAGACTTTGGTGCCCTAGCAAAATAAATCATGGCATTGAATACCAGATGCTGTTTGTACATGGCGGTTACTCAGTTAGTTGGGTGAGTTTGGGGATAGTTCAGCCTTCTGGGCCGCAACCCATTAGGGTAGATGAGAGGGTCACCATGCAAACCAGTGTGTACAAGTTAGAGCAACTGTGGAACTTTATTTGAATGTGTTCCTGTTCAATGCTCCCTTGCTCATGAACGCAGGACACTGGAAGGCCTTCACGTTAGAACATTGGAGGTAACTAGGTGGAGTGAGACTTAGGGGTTGCTGCAGTGGCCAACCATGACACCCTGGATCCTAGAGATTCGCAGTAAAAGCACAGAGACATTTTTAACAAGAGGCCTTATGATTCCTCCAGTCTCTTGCTCAAAAGCAGTAAGCCTGAATCTTACTTGAAGGGCTCACTCACAGATGTGATGGAGTTCTAGCTGATTTGGGCTGACGACATAGTCTATTGGGGTGGGGGAGTGTTAAGGAATGGAAGGGTTCAGGTGAGCAGATTGCACATAGCTATATAGCTAGCCACCATCTTGTGTCTTATTTACAGACCCAGTGGGTTGTGTTTATCACCATTAACCAGCTACATATCTCAGATGCCATGAGTAAGTGAGTATTTTCTTAGTAGGGACAGGGAAATACAAAAAATATTTGCAAAAGAAATAGAATTTTTATCGTCATTGTGGCTTCCTGTGTTTTCACCACTCTTTGTCTGCATGTCTCCGGGCCACAGTGACTAGTATGCCTTCCATTTAACAATAGTGTTTCCTATTCAACAGCCACCTTTCTGGGGAGCATAATGAACAGTCAACCTTTATGGCCCTGGAGGGCCAGGCTGCATGGTGGGGAAGTCAAGTGAATTTAATCATAAGCTGAGTGATTAGAAGGTGTAGCTTAGGGAGATCCTGAGCAAAGCGACTCCCTCTCCTAGCCATTCAACGTTTACTTCAGGCCAGGAGCCCCTGACCTGGAATGGACAGGCTTCAAGGAGTGTTCTGACAATTGTCACGTGTCTCCTCAAAGAATTACCAACGCTTGCTCATGTATCTTCACCTTGCGTCCTTTTAAACAGCACAGGTGGTTGTTGAAGATCTGATCAAACCACGAGGAAAGGAAAAGGTTTTGATAATATTTTATTTCTCATTATGTCTTGGACCCTGTTCATCAGTGTTACAGTTAAATTGTCCCCTTTAGTATTATTTTTTTCATGGCTTTTTTTTTAAATGAAAGCCTTATTTTCAAGTAGAGGAATATATTGGATAAGTCACTCCTATTAACTCAATACAGAGATTTTTGGAAAGCTTTAGCACTTAAAAAAAAATGTCAAATTGAGAGTTGAAAATAGTTGCTGTCAATTGATAAAAAAAAAAAAAAAAGCTACAGCTTGGAGTGATTCACTGGCGTTTCTATTGGATGCACATGAACCTCACTAGCCCCATGCCCTCTCCCTCCACAGGGTGCCTCTGCCTTCACCCTCACGGCTTTCCCATGTCTGTCAGAGAGCGGGCTCCCACCACCTGTTCCATTTCCTGTGTTCTTCCCATGCTTCTCGTCACCTTGGAATCACAGTACAAAGCAGGTTTATAATTATTCGGCTGCACCAGGAACTGGGATAGGAAAGGAGAGGGGCTTTACTCAAAATAAACAGTGGGGAAGTTACAGAGGCCCACAGGAACTCAGTGGGTAAACACTGCAGTGCTCCGCAAGTGAGCCTGTAAATGTTGAGCTTCTTAGGGAGTTCTGGAGTCAGTCAGGACATTCAGACAAGAAGGGGGCATAGGAGAGTGTTACCTGCTTGTAGGAAAGCTGAGAAGGGAGTAGGCCTAGAGGACCAAGGCTAGTCCTAACATCTCCGAAGCAGTGTGGTGTAGCATGAATTTTAAAAGTTCTTATTAATAAAATCAAACGAGTCGGGTATTTGGGTGAACACTGGAAGGTCAGAGAGACAGAATAAGCCACAGCTATCTCACCTCACCGGATCCTCAGCTGGTCTTGTTTCCTCAGACTGGAGGCCTCTGAGTCCTCATCCAGAATGGGTCTCAGCTGAACTGCTGCCAGAAGCCTGAATGCTTAACCAGGCCAAATGCTTCTCCAGGCCAAATGCTTCTAGTTTCTGGTCCTCACGCCTTATATACCTTTCTGCTTTCTACTACCACTCCCTGGGATCAAAGGCTTGCTTTCCAATGTGGCCTTGAACTCACAGAGATCCAGAGGGATTTCTATCTCTGGAATGCTAGGATTAAAGGCGTGTGCTACCACTGCCTAACCTCTGTTTAATATTGTGGCTGTTCTGTCTCTGACCCCAGATAAGTTTATTAAGGTACACAATATTTTGGGGAACACAATACCACCACAGTGTGGGGACTTGTGTCCTGAGTTCTGAGCACTGGAGACAGATGAGCGTGTCCATGCCTGACCCAGCCAGGTGCAGACCGCCTCATTCTGGGCAGTGAGATTTAGATGTGGGGTACACAGGTCCCTGTCCCTGTTATTTGTTAGAATTTGATGACCCAGGCTGTTTGTTCAGAGTCCTGGGAGTCATCAGCAGGGCTCTTGTTATTTATCTTTGAGATTTCACTTTGCAGAAGAATTTGATTCTTTTCATTGTTTATTCCACTAAGGGTTAGGGGTTGTAACTGGCAGGGCATGTTTGTAATCCCAGCACTTAGGAGGCTTACACAGGGGCTCATGAGTTCAAGATGAGCATGGGCTATACAGCAAGAGCCTTGTCACAAACAGATAGAACCAGGCCAATACTAGTTCAAGTTGGATCTTTTATTTCTTTGGCAATTTCCAATCTAGGAAGAATTGTATTGGAGGAGGAATCAGCTTGGAATGAATGATTTAACAAATTAAAAACTTGTGTACTAGACAGTCGTTTCAGCTCTGTGTTAGGCATTTGGGGGAAAGCTCTAACTGCACTTGAATTAATGTTCGGAGTCAATGACTTTGCTCAGCGGTTTTCCAGGCGTGAGCTAGTCAGGTCTCTAAAGTTCAAGCTGGGTGCTGCTGCTTTGACTTTTGAGAGCCGAGATGTAGGCTTGGGGAGTTTAAGTAACTAATAAATAAAGGGAATTGTTTGAGCTAATGTGAGTATGAAACTCACAAGGAAAAGTGGTGGGAAATACACTGGCTAGGAGGAGGAGACAGCCCGCGGACTGGATGCCAGGCTGAAGACCTGGGCTTATTTTGCTGGGGACAAAAACCCACTGGGGTTCTCGGATCCCTCAGATTTCTCTGGAGGTAGCTTGTGGAGTGGGAGACATGGAAAGTGTTGGAGGCCCGGTGAACCTGGAGGGTGATCTGACCCGGATGGTAGTTGTAGGGAATGAAATCTGTTTGTTTGTTTGTTTGTTTGTTGTTTTTGTAAGCCTCCTCTTAGTCTCCTTTCTGAATTTGCTCTCAGACATCTTAGCTCTTAGATGTATTCTTGTACAGTGCTACCAGTTTGGGAGCTACCTTCAGTTTCAGTGCCAGAATATAAATAAAACAGGACAAGACAAATACAAAGATGAAACACTGAGAGTCAGATTGTTCACCAATTGTGTTCTGTTATTTGGAGGTAAAATGATTGGACTAAGAGCTGGCTGGACATTTAGTCTAGAACTCTTAGAATTCTCTGTGGTGCTGAGACATTTGCACTAATTTTGGTACTTGTCCAGCTATGATGTCATAATGCATGCTTTATTTTTTTTAATTGAAGTCAAAAGTAGCACAGTTTGTTTTAAAAAGTAGTACACTGTGAATTTTTGTGATGTTAAATCTGAATTGAGACTGTATCTGTGAAATAAATTTATTAATGTGTTATGTTGTATAAAGGGAGAAAGGAGAAGAAAATTCTGTATCATTTCCTGTATCAGTCATTTGACATTATATAACTATTGTCTATCACATAAGGACTAGGAAGCTAATGATTTGTAAATGTATCCCAATACGCAATGGTTATTTTCTTCTTTTAGCAGATTTCTGCTCCAGGCAGATCTTCTTCCAATGTGAATGGTGGACCTGAACTTGACCGTTGCCTGAGTCCTGAAGGTGCTTCTCAGTTTGATCATTGCTTTTATAAAGGAAATCATCCATCTGAGCTTGGTGGCCGTCCGGATCCCTCCTGTGCCACATTCCCCTGATAGCCCGGGTAGTTTTAGTGAGGTGTTGAGAGTGGGGTCACTTGAGGGTATGTAGTCTCTCTGCCATACACCACGTTATCCCTGTTTCAAATCCGAAACCTCAGCTTCCTGTCTTGTCTGTGCTCACAATTCCTAGATCTTTTCCCATTCTCTCAGTTAGATGAACACAGACAACAGGACACATTGTGATCAGTGGTCTGATCTTAACTCACAGCCCAGCGCACACTTTCTCTGAGAAGGCTTTGAGCCAGGAATTAGCCTCAACATAGTGGCTTACTTTGATAGAACTTTCTTTACTAGAACCAAGGAGAACTCTCCAGAGTACTCCTCAGATGGAACCCATCCTCCTCTTGCCCAAGACAGGAGTTCTGAAGAGGTCTGGTTAGACTCCCTAACTGACATTTCAGGATTTGTTAGGCTTATTGATTTTTGTGGGTTCCTGATTCCAACCAACAAGGTCAAAAGGAAACTGGTGATTCAGGCGTTCTATTTAGGAAATATGCTGAGGGATTTTCTTTAGTTTTTCTATGGACCTATAAATAATTGCATTGTATTTCATTGTTTTCCAGCTAAGTAGGAGTCAGTATGAAATGCTGACATTTCCTTCAGACTTTACATTTATCCTTGGTTGCAGGTGTAAATGGGAACAGGTGCTCTGAGTCATTCACCCTTCTGGAGAAATACAGAATCGGGAAGGTCATCGGAGATGGCAACTTCGCGGTAGTTAAAGAGTGTGTGGACAGGTGAGTGGCGGATGGTTTGTCCCCCACACATACAGTTCTCCCAGTACCGAATGGTCTCAGTCGGGGTTTCTGTTGCTGTGAAGAGACACTATGACCATGGCAACTCTTATAAAGCAAACATTGACTTGAGGGGGCTCGTTTACAGTTTCAGAGGTTCAGTCCATTATCATCATGGTGGAGAGTATGGCAGCATGCAGGCAGATGTGGTGCTGGAGCTCAGAGTGCTGCATCTTACTTCAGAGGCAACAGGAAGACAGCTGACTCACCGGGCAGTATCCTGAGCATAAGAAACCTCAAAGCCCATCTCCACAGTGACCCACTTCCTCCAACAAGGCCACACCTCCTCCTAGTGCTCCTCCCTGTGAGATTATGGGGGCCGAATACATTCAAACTACCACATGAAGGAAAGGCCTTTCTAGAAAGAGTCTCTTTTCCCTGTCCTAAAAGAGTCTGTCCTTGGGACTAGCCCTTTGGCGTGGCCACAAGCAGTTGATCTTCAGTTATATACATAAAATTGTTTTGTGTGCATGTGGTTTAAAGGACATATCAGAACTCATCCACCAGCCTAGAGAAAAGTACGGAAGAAATGAACCACTGGAACAAGAAAACCTGTAACAGCCCATCAGGCTCTGCTCAGTGCACACAGTGTTGTTTCCTTGGACCTTTGCAGCAATGCTGAGCTAGACCCATAGCTCTGGATAAACGAGCCATGACTGTGAGATCAGAAGGAACCAACCGCTGCTTGTTCTCGACCTTTTAAAGCAATGTGAAAGTCCTGGCGGATGCACCTGAAAGCCTGTGTGTTCATAGAACACTGTCCTACCGGCTCTGAACGGCTGATTTTCTAGAATAATAGTTACAGTTTGTCCATTCTGTGGCGTCTCCAGTGAGGGTCCACTGCCCTTTATATATTGCTATGTAAGGTAACTGCTGTTCTTGAAGCCTTTCCAGAGCCCTGGCATACAGATTGCTCCCCGAGAAAACAATGAGGCATCTAAAATGTAACTTCTAAGGACCTATTAGAAATGTGGTCTATAACATGAGGGGAGAAATTTATATATTACCTTTCCAAGCTGTCCCTCATCCCTGTGTACCGATGCGCTTTGGCAGAAAGACCTGCAGATGAGAGAACACATGTATTCTGAGTACTTTGTAAGAATACTGTGATGGTCTCTGTCGAACTGTTTTCATTTGAGTTGGGTTTTTTTTTTTTTGCCTGCTTAAATTCAACTATGCTAATATTGAGTAAAAATTAAATAGTATTGAATTAAGACTTTTGTGTCCAATAAGTGATTTCTTTAGTACCAGGCAGGGTCTACAGGGTGGAAATGATGTAGCACCAGATCTTGTTGAAGGTATGGAGCAAAAATAGGTACTAAAAGTGCCAGGACTCGGCAGTTTTCAACTGTCGAATCAGGTGGCGGTTTATTTTTCCTTGTTAAGCTGATCTGCTTTTCTATATTTACTCTTCTCAGAGACCTGTCTTGAGATTTAAGTAAAGAAAGTGCTTCTTTTCTCGTGTTGCTGCGACAGAATTTAAATACTTCAACTTGAGTTATTAATGCAAAAGAAGATTGAGTTAACCTGGTTTTGTTTTTTTCCTTTTCTTTTCTTGGGAGCTCCTTCCTCCTGTGACCCCTCTCCACACTGTGTCTAAGGGACAGAAGTGTGGGTGCTGTAGAGGGGGCTGGGAAGGAAGGTTTATTCTGACTCATAGCGCTAACGCCTTCCTCTGGTTATTCCTAGGTCTACTGGAAAAGAGTTTGCATTAAAGATTATTGACAAAGCCAAGTGCTGTGGAAAGGTCAGTATGTACAACTGCTACGTGGTTCACGGAGGGAGCGGGAGGTGTTCAGGCGGGGACTTGAGACCTTTGTTGCAGGAGATCGACTTCCCAGTAACAGAAATGAAAGTAATACTTTTCACCGTGCTATTTCCTAGTGACTTTTACCTCTAGGACCGTAAATTTATATGATCTGGGTTCTCACGATAAAAAACGTGAAATTCTCTTTCCTGGGAGATTCCTAGTCTCCAATCCAGCAACATTTAAAAGGCTAGGACTGAGGACCATCAGATGGTAGTTCCCTACCTCCGTTCTAAGGGTTGGCCTTCTAGCTTCAGGAAGTTGGCAGAAAGTAAGACTTCACGGACCACAGGCAGCCTGCTTCCTCTGGCTCCCAGGTGACGCCCAGGGGTCCAGTCAGATGCTCTATATTCGTGGGTTTGTATCAGACCTGAGGAGCCCCAAGCTTGAACATCTCGAGTCTTAGGAGGCAGCCGCTGGAAATCCACCCAAGCTATTTGCCGAGGAAAACATTAGTTTCCTTGTTGGGGCCAGGAAATGATCTGGCCTTGTCCCTCTGTGTTCTGAGGGTGTTTGCTGCATAAATATTCTGGGGCAGGATGTTTGGAGCCATGGCTGGTGCAAAGACACCATGAAGTGAATCCTTCAGCACAATGACCCGTTTCTGTCTGTCCTGCTCTCAAACCAGAGTAGAAAGGATCCACTGATGATGGACTGCTAGAGGACAGTAACTGGACAGACACAGAGACCACAGGCCTGTGGTGATTCCTCTGTGGTGGCAGGTCTGTTAACCAGAAAAGGCTGTGGAGCAGTAGTCCAACACCAGGTGGAGCTGCTGACCGCACATGGCTCAAGCACTTGGATGATACAAGTCTGAAATAAGCTGTGGGCTCAAGCACACGCCGAGCACATCAGTAATGGTTTTCTATGTCACTACACGGTGGAGTATTTTAGATAGAATGGATTAAGTTACATTTTCCAGTTAATTTTTCTGTTGGTCATATTTTTCATTGTGACTATTGGAAGCTTTAGAATTGCATATTTGAACTTCTTTGTAACCTGTTGGAAGGTTTACTCTAGGGCCAGAGTGTACAGAGTCACTCCTGCCTTAACCTGCTGCGGTGGGACCCTGGACAAACGCTTAAGTCGTCTGTGTCTCCGTTTCTTCTTCCTCTAAAGGTGTTGACTGACAGTGTGTAGGCCACAAGGCCGCTGCAGTGGCTGGTGGGATGAGGGAGTAGAAACATGTGCAAAGCCCCAGTGTGTGCAGAGAGAACCGACGCGCGTTACTGTCGACATTGTTAGCATGCCAGAGGACTTGGGAGTTTATCGTTGTGGGTGGTGTGATAGGACGGGCTTTACATTGTGGAATTGCTACGAAAACAAGCAAACAAAACCAGTTTTCAGTGGATAGTTATGAAACCACGTGCTTTGAACAGAACATTTAAAATCGTGTTAAGGAAGTTTTAGAAAAATCTTCGGCCCATGAGGCAAATTTGTTATTATTTTCTCTCGTAACTGTCAGCAAAGCCAAGGTGGCAAGACAGACCTTTTCTGCAAGGTGACTTTCGTCCGATCTTACGCGCTTTGGCGTATTCTGTAACCATTGTAAGTGTTCATTTTCTGTGTCTGTGTGTGAATTTATATATGTTGTGTGTGTGTGTGTTTTGTGAGATGTGTATGTGTACATGTATGTGTGTGCATGTGTTTTGTGAGATGTGTATGTATACATGTATGTGTGTGTTGTGTGTATGTTTGTGTATGTATACATGTATGTGTGTGTGTTGTGTGTATGTGTGTGTGTGTACATGTATGTGTGTGTGTGTTGTGTGTATGTTTGTGTGTGTGTTGTGTGTATGTGTGTGTATGTGTTGTGTGTATGTGTGTGTGTGTACATGTATGTGTGTGTGTTGTGTGTATGTTTGTGTGTGTACATGTATGTGTGTGTGTGTGTATGTTTGTGTGGTATACACATGCCAAGGAAAACTTGCCTAAGTCAATCTTCTTCCATTATTCATGTCCCAGGAATCAAACTCAGGTCTTGGGTTGGGCAGCAGGCATTTTACCCACCGAGTCGTCTCTTGCTGGCCCCGTTTGCTTATGCTTCCAATAATATTATTAATTTTCAAATGTAATAACCTTTTCTCTACATGTAACTGTTAGTCTTTCCATCTGTGAGGTGAACTAAGCACAATGTATCATGATATCAGCTACGTTCTATGTGACTGTTACATTTTCTTCCAGGATATTAAGGATAATGGTTAAGATGTAAGCAGCTGTGTTCATAAGATCCCATGTAGGAATTTCATCTGATACAGTGGCTGCCTAGACACATGGGGATAGGCCTCCCAACGTTTGGATCTGTGTCTCCCTGTTACTGGATGTGATTCTATTAGCACAGTTCACAATCTTATGCTTCTCTGCATTTTTACATTTTGCATATATGACCAACAAATTCCATATCAATATTGTTTAAAATTATAATTTAAAAACTCGATGTTGCAAATAAGTTGATTTTTTTCCCATGGTGAAATTATATTTTCAGATAAAAATAACCTAATTTGTTTACAAAATCTTAGGGGATCGTGCAGCCACTAGTATGGGGAGCGTTGCTCACCTCTGCTGTGTGGGTCTTCCGTGGAAAGCTAGAGCGTTGACAACCACCACCAGCTGGGAATGTAGGGACGTGGCCCAGTCAGACTCAGAACGCTTGCACCAGCTGTGCCGAGGAGGAAGCAGAGTTTGGGTTAACCAGCTTCCTGCAGGTCCACAGAGGCCAAGTCCTGACTTGAGTTTGGGTGCAGCCATGTACCTCTGCGTTTCGATTTATTCCTTCTTCATGTGATAGGAACCTAGGGGAATATTCTTTCTTGTCTTCTGTTTCTTCTTCTAATACACATGAGCATCATTAGATTACATTATTCACTACCTGAACTTTGGTGTGTGTTCTATGGGTAAGACACAATGCTGGGAGTAGGTGACTCACCACAGAATTAATATCAGTTCTGCGGAGTATGGTGTGAGCTCAGGGAAAGCTTCTAGAAGAGGAACTAATATCCAGTGAGGATGCCCTGGAGTGAGAAGCATTTGAGGAGAATGGGGAGATGGGTCAGTGGGTAAAAGTGCTTCCCGTGCAGCCCGAGGCCCCAAGTTCAATGCTCAGCACCCATGGAAAGGCAGGTCCTGCAGCTCATGCATCTGTAATCCCAGTGTTCTTAAAGGGATAGGGGAGCAGAGAGCAGAGAATCTCCTGACGTTCCTGGGCCAGCTAGCCTAGCACACAGAGCAGAAAAACAGCTCGAGACCTTTTTTCAAACAAGGTGAAGGTGAGGATACCTGATGTTGTTCTCTGAGCCCTGCATGAGTGCCGTGGCATGCCCACACCTGCTGGATCCACACACACATGCCTATCATATCGATAGACAGAAGAAACATTTGAGCTGGTCCTGGAACTGCAGCACGATTTCAGCACGCGGTGATGAAAGGAAAACCCGCCAGGTGGCCAGAGCAGACTGAGCGAAGACCTAGAGGTGCAGAGTGCACGGGGTTCCTGTGAGCATATCACTTGAACCTGCCTCGGACCTGACCGGCAGAGGTTGTACAGAAGGCTGTGGAATCCTGCCTGTTAGGATTCATTCTGTTCCGTCCTGAGATCCCCTCATTCTAAATGACTGTTGACTGAATCGCCACAGTAAAGAAGCCTTGAATTGTCCTCTCCTTACCTTGTACAGTTTTGCATTCATTATCTGCATATTATGGACCCAGACAGGACATAAATCCAAAAGCATATTGTGCTAGTTTTGAGCTGTTGGAGTAAATGGCCACACAGTTTAAATCAACAGAAATTACCCTCTCACAGTTCTGGCGGCCAGAAGTCAGAAACCTACACTTTCCTGGGGCTCCTGGGGAGAATGTGCTTCTGGCCGCTGAGCGCTTCCAGGTGACTGACAGTGTTGGGCTTATGGCCACGTCTCTTTACTCTCTCTCTCTCCTCACGTGTTCTCTTCTGGGCTTTTATTGCTGTTCTTACATCTGTGTGGATTCTCCTTCCTCTTTCTTAGAAGGCTGTTGTGACTCATTTTGGTTAGCCTGGTTAATTCAGGGCTGTCTTTGCATTTCCGAATCCCTTTTTCCAAATGAGATAATATTTACAAAGTCTGGAGATTAGGATTTGATGCTTTTGAGTGACTACTGTTTCATCCCACTACATAACGCTTATGCCGGAAACCACATACAGTGATTCGAACACGCTTTCCTTCTTGGTATATTATCCTCAGCAGTCTTAACTGCCAGCTGTGAAGCCGCTGATGGGTGGTGTGTGTGTGTGTGTGTGTGTGTGTGTGTGTGTGTGTGTGTAGTTCCTCCACACTGTGCATTTCTAACTATGCTGTTGGCTGGAAAGTGAGGCAGATACCTCTAGGATGTTTAAGTTTAGGTGCTCCAGACCAGCCCACAAACAGAAGACAGTAGGAGGAGAGCTATGATTGTTGTAAGTGTGGGGGAGGGGTGGTGGCTGTCCAGGAGAGAGTCACCTAGCTCAGCCTTGATGGCGCAGGGGACACTCCTCACAGGATGATGGGTAACTTCAGCCTGGTTCAAATGGTACTCATATTCTGTACGGAGAGAGTTTGAGAAATAGATTCTGGAGAACAGAGAGTAAAATCTACTATGGATTGCACAGGATTGCACCTGGGGAGAAGCATTGCATCGCTTTCTATTGGTGCTTTGCTAACATTCCATGATAATTAGAGTCGGAAGGACTGTTTCTTTATTAGACAGGAATAGAAAGAGACGGAGAAACAGAGAGGCAGCTTCTACATCCCAACAGAAACATTGACTCTGCTTAGATGGGACTGTTGTCAAGAACAGGGCACTAAGTTAACATGGCTTCTGTGGAGGACGTCCCAGTACTTGCTCAGTGTTGGGACTTGACACTGCTGGGCAGTCTTCTCACACTGCCGAGAGGGGTTCCACAGTGGTCCCCGAGACTGTTTGAGTGCCTTCTGTTGAGAATAATAGTAACTTGGGGAAGGGGTCTCAATCCTTGGTAGACAGTGTATTGTAACTCTATGCAGAGAGCTCCCTGACACTGCTGACGTGGACTGCTTTACGTTTACAAATTGGCATCCCAGACCACCCCTCAACATGTTTATAGACCCTCCTAACATTGGAGAAAATGGGCAGGAGGGAATGGCAGGGTTAGGGACGAAAGCTCTGATCTATTTAGTTTTGAAAGAAGCCCATTTTTACTGTAGCGGTGGTAACTGCTCTTGTCTTTGCTTACTGTATGTAGGGTGAGACAAATTCACATCATTGCTTTTACATCCGAAAGCTTCACGTGAGGGTATAGAATAAGTGTGGAGGGGCTGCCGTGTCTTCTTGTGTGGCCTCTTCGGCTGCCCGCACTGCTGCCTCCCTGGATGCCGTCCCCGCGCGCTGGCTGCGCCCTGTGTTAATGCTGAGGAGGAGGCTCTCCCCCAACTGCCCGGCCATGCGCATTAAGGTTTGAGACTTCCTACCTTCCAAAGAGATTTGGAAGCATTGATTCCTACACCACTCCAAAAGCCTTCCCAGTCCTCTTTCTTGAAAGAAGTACAGTTTTTTTCCCTCCGTATATAAAGCTTGGTGTGGCTCTTCACCTCCAGTGGAGGTGTGATGCTACTGTTCATTCCTGTCTTTTCAACAAAATAATATCTTCATTTTCACCAGTGTCATTTTCATTTTGAAAAATTCCAACTTTAATTTCACTCAGGTGTTCCCTTTTCAAAGCAACGATGCCCAGTACAAGAGATGTGGACTTAGAGGCATGAATGCTAGGCTTACATCCCCATCTCCAAGGACTGAAGTAAAAGATAAAATGTCAGAACATTACACGAAAGCCTTGCTCTGTGCCTGACATTTAGGGAGTCATTTTCCGGCAGACTTTGCGATTGGGCATTTGCTGTCCTTTACTGACTCGTATCCCGTGACTTCTTGGATAGGCATAGTACATCCAGTGCTCAAGAATCTCAGCCCAGCATGTGCAGGAACTTGCAGTAGATTGTATTCCCCACATTACTAAATTTGTTCATTTCTTGTGATTTATTCCTTCAGCTATTGTCAGTTTGAATTAGACTAAAAACATAAATCATGTTTGCACCGGAAGATATAGAAAAACCAGAAATGGTGTCTGAAACTAGGGGTAAGCTGCCAGAACACCAGACTTAGCTCTGAGTCATGGTAGTAAAGGTCAAGGGCCAACTCAACAGCACACACATAGAAACACACACACACACACACACACACACACCCCTACACCTACATAGATGTGCGCATGCACACATCTTTAGATGATAAATGATACCTCTTCTGTATAAAATCGTCTTATTTCAGCATTTAGAATATTGAAGAGAGAAGCTTGCAGATTTTATAGATCATTTTCTAAATTCAAATGGATTCGTCATTGAAGTTAGTAAGGATCCATGTGAGCCACACTTAGAACAGAAGGGCCACTGTGTATGACCTGTGGATAATGTCTTAATTCTGTAAGTGAGCATTTTACTACAGAGCAGTCCTCGTCCACATCATTCAGCCTGAGCAACACTGAGGTGGTGTTTTCAGGGCAGAGTTGAGCACAGTTAAAGTGAGCTGTGTGGTACGGCGCCGTCCAGATTTCTGAAATACGAAGTGGAAGGAACCCATCTGGTGAATGACTTCATACCCACTCACAGAAGAAGAAAGCTGATTTTTCATGAATTTTAGCATAAAATTAAAATTTATATTGGTAACAGTAAAACATTTTAACCTTAGAGCTTGTGTGCCAAACTTTCTTATAGGCCTAGTCATTATTTTTGCATGGAGTACTGAAGTTAGAAAGTGGTTCTCGTCTTACTGACTCAGAGAAGGCACAGTGCTTGTGGATACTGTCTTTAGTGTCATTGCTTAGAGTGGAGCCATACACGTCAGCACGGTAACATTGAGCCTCCTGGGCATGCTCAGAAGGCAGTTTCTTTAGGGTCTTGGCAAAGAGATAGCCATTAGTGGTCTGTCCTAATCCCTGGGGGAACTAAGTAAGCAGGCGTGGTTGTCCTGTGCCAAGAGACATGTCACCCTTGGCATTAGAAATGAAGACTGTGATCTGTTATTCTCCTCCAGGCTGTGGGGGCAGAGCCTAAGATTCTGTGGTTTTTGATGTCTCCCTCCACCCTTGGTTTAACAGGAACATCTAATCGAGAATGAAGTGTCAATACTGCGCCGAGTGAAGCACCCCAACATCATCATGCTGGTCGAGGAGATGGAGACGGCAACTGAGCTCTTCCTAGTCATGGAACTGGTCAAAGTAAGAGGGAGGGCAGGTTTCCAATCTCAAGTTGGCTTGCAACTAGTCAAAAAAGCATCCTACACCCTCTTCACTTTCATTATTGGTACACATCGGTTTGGTGTGTGGCCCTTCCTTCATCTGCCCTAAGCTGATGTGGCATCCTTCTTACCTCACAGGGATGAGCTGTTGACATTTCTGTGCATCTCTTTTTCTATCCTATAGGGTGGAGATCTCTTTGATGCAATTACTTCTTCAACCAAGTACACGGAGAGAGATGGGAGTGCCATGGTGTACAACCTAGCCAACGCCCTAAGATATCTGCATGGCCTCAGCATTGTACACAGAGATATCAAGCCCGAGAATCTTCTGGTGTGTGTAGAATCTCTGCTATTTCATTTTCAACTCATGCTTCTGTTCTTTTCAAATGATTGTAATACTGTGAAAACCATCACACGTAAAAATGACATTTAGAGTGTAAACCAACGTCACAGTAATGAACAGAGAGCACTGGAGAGAACCTTAAGGAAAATCAGCAAGTTCAAGCTGACTGAGGTGTTTTGCATGCACCCACAAAATCCTAAAGGGTTTCCTGAATTGGTGTGCATTTTGTTTTCTAGACGTTAGAAAATACATTTTCATTTGTCTTTGATTATGTTAGTCAGCTTCGGAATGTGGTAATGGAATACATGGCATGATTAATGGGTAAAGAGAAAAGTTCGGAGGTTCCGGTCCAGTATAGGTGGCCCCATTGCTTCAGTCCTCTGATGGGATTGGCGATGGCGTCTGTGAAGAGCATGAGATGAGGTAGGGTCATTTGCCCACTTTATGCTTCCTTGAGGAAGCAAAGAGACTCCAGGATCTTGGAGTGTGTGTGTCATGATGGAAGCACCTTGCACAAAGCTCCGCCTGCTCAAGGCTGCACACCCGCTGAGCGTCAAGCCTCTTACCCAGGGGTGTCTGGGACCTCTAACATCTAAACTCACAGCAGCAATACTGACTGAAGGAAGGCGAACAAAATTGTATGGCACAGAACGTTGACGAATAAGTGGAGACAAGTAGCGGCATGTGGGTGAGAGGGCAGAACAGAGGTGTTCATGTGCAAACTGATGTTTTGGTAGTCTGTTCCTTTCAGCTTTGTGGGTAAGGAAATTGAAACTAAGATATACTAATTTTTTTTTTTTTTTCTGCTTGAAAGTCTCATGTATTCTATTCTACGGAATGAAACGTGGTTTCTACTGTATGGCTCAGGGACCTTGGTACATGGGTCCTGGTCTGTTTTTACCAGCTTCCTGACCTGTTATAACCCTGTCTCCTCCATCTGGCTCATCATGACACTCACCTCTAATCCATGTTCAACTCCCCTTCATGGTGAGCCATGATAGCTAAAGCTTATTCGTTGGCGGGCAGTTCTGTTCTTGAGATCTCGGTGTCTGTGAGGAGCTGGAGGAGCTGGTTGGGGAGTTTGGCATGTATACACTCTCCCAGATGCAAGGTAGCTAGCTGGCCTCTCTGTTACCTTCATAGCTGAGTGTTACCGCAATTACCCTTTAATAGAGAGACTTATCTGTGTGCTGCTCCATTGTCTTAATTCCAGATGGTTTCTCCATCCTCAGCAGTCGAGACTTCTCCAACAGTGTTACACCTGCAATTCTTCCGTCTGTCCGAGTCTGTATTGGTAATATCCTTCCCCAGTGTGGCTAACCTCTTCATCTTGTAGACACTGAGCAAAGTAACACGTTTGACACTGCCCCCAGAATCTCTGAGCAGACTTCAGGCATGGCCCTCTCTGGTTTCCACAGCCCTGGCCACAAGGTTGTGATTGTATACGCTCTCATCTGTCTCCTTCTTCAGATTCTAAGTCCCGGAGACTAGAGGTCATGATTCTTCTCTCCCTAATGTCCTGGACAGTGCCAAGCAGGTACACTGTGGATGTGTGGAGTAATACCTGGTCGTAGTTCTCAGTTACTCAGCTAGCCAAATGTTGAATAAAAATCATTATAGCCAAACTCAGGCACCACACAAATGATGGTTAAAAGGAATATGTGGTGATCGCCCCAAGGGCTTTCTTTTCGTCCTTTTAAATTTTAAAAATATTTATTTTTGCAAACCCAGAGTATCCATTTTCCATTTGGTA
>CABHPH010150918.1:6569-47888 GCA_902168325.1 Peromyscus nudipes | reverse complement strand
GGGAGGAGGGCTGAGAAGAGCCAGGACGCCAGCATGGACTCTGAAATGTGTAACAGGTACTTGTGATACTGAGGGAGCCTGGAGGCCTGCACCGGCTTTGGTGTGCTAATAGGTACCACAGAAAGCCACTTGTCCCTTCTAGAGCCAGTGATAAGGGAATGGCTCCTTTGATAGAGGGGAAACAGCTTCACAACTCCTCAGTTTTGTCTGACCACCAGAATTTGGGGAAATGGAGTTTCCTTTGGACCTGACAGCTGCCAAGCCTGAAGCTATGAATTCTATCCCTGAAACCCACATGATGGAAGAAGAGAAACAACTCCATCAAGTTTTCCTCTGACCTCCACACACACATTGTGGCACACGTGTGCATTTACACACAGGTGTTTATTTTGTTATTCAAGTATGAAAGCCAACAGAGTGTTGAAAAATAGCTTGTGACAGCCTGTAACGCAAATTCTAATTGGTCTTAATAATAAAAACCTGGAGTCAGATATTAGGGTGAAAGCTGAAAAACCAGAGAAGCAGAGCAGCCAGCCACTAGATAGACTTCTTCCCTCTAGGAATCCTCAGACAGACAGGGAGCCTGGGCTCCTGTCTCTTCCCGCCTTATATTCCTCTCTCCACCCAACCATATCACTTCCTGTCTCCACCTTCCTAGTGCTGGGATCAAAGGTGTGTGCCACCACTGCCTGGCTCTGTTTCTCTTTTAGACTGGATCAATCTTGTGTAGCCCAGGGTGGCCTTGAACTCACAGAGATCCGTCTGCTGGGATTAAAGGTGTATGCCACCACTGCCTGACCTCTATGACTAATTAGTAGCTTAGCTCGACACTCTGCTCTTCAGGCAAGCTTTATTTGTTAGATCACAAACAAAATATCACCACAATAGCCCCCAAGAGAAGGGATGATGCCACTTGGGGCTGTGTAGGCAGGGGCACCTGGGAAGGTCAGGGGGTAAAGGGGGAGGAGGGGAAAATAGGCAATATCCTCTATTATGGTTTCTAGAACATGCAACTGATAAAATAGGTGAGCAGGCTTGGGACTAGCTAATTTGAATGATTCAGGTTCTGATGGGCTTTCAAACCTAGGGACTTTGCATGTCATCTAAAATATGTCTCTGGGCAGAAGAATAGGGGACCATGAGAGGAGAGACAGCAGCAGCACGTGAGAGCCGATAGAGGGGGAAGCATGGCTTTGGGCCTGTTAGTCACATATGAGAGTTAGAGTTGATTGCCACGCATCGCTTACTAGCTCTTACTTACTATGAATTGGCTGACTTTGGAGCCGGCAAGCCCAGACGTTCATGCCTTGTAAAGATGCGGTTAACACAGAACAGACTTGGGTTTGCCTCACAGAGCCATACAGTGGAGGATTCATCTTTCATTTCCCTGGGATCTCTTAGGAATCCAGAATGCTCTTTGTAAACTGTCTGGGGGAGCGGTCCCTTCCTTGCACGGGCAGTTAAGGAAAAGCAATAGTGCCACCTACTGCCACAGAGGACCACAAGCCAGATGCTCATAAAAGCAGGGAAAGAAAGGACAATCTCAACTTTCCACGCAAACCATCAACTGTCCCCATTTCCCCAGAAGTCTCCTCGACCTGGTGCCTGCCCAGGGTGTGAATGGAGATGTCTCAGGTCTATTTGTATCCAAGCATTTCACTTTTAGATGTTTCCTAGCACAGATAGAAAGTTTAGGATGAATTAAATGTCCAAGATTCTGAACAAAAACATGACAAACCCAGAGCTTCCAGGATTTTCCAGGCTGTTGTCTTGGTGATAAAGGTTAACAGGAAACTGCTTTCCAATTTCTGTCAAGAGGAGGATTTTTTTTCCCCTCCATCCCAGAATATGCTTGTTATTTCTGCAACCTCCCCGGACTCTCCTGCCAGAGAGCAGAGATCTGTAAAAATGGACGCCGATGCCAGAGACGGCCATGCTGCTGTCTCATTTATTTCCCCATTACTGCAGCACTGAATTTCATAACATATTCCTCTGGAGGAAACGGGGGGGGGGGGGGCTGAGGGGGGGGACACGGAGAGCATCTTCACACTTTAGTTGAGGTCTAAGGTAAATGGGATGAAGACATGGGACTTAGAAAATCAAGTTATTTCAGATCCTCTGGATTGACACTCCAAATTAGCCCTGTCAGACTCTGGCGGTCACTGGTAATCTTTTGGTCTGAAGATACAAGCTAATCAGCAGCCCAGCTTTAACTGCTTTCCATGTGAACAGTAGGAGATGTGGCAGTAGCATATGTGGCAGTAGCATGATGACGGGTTGTGTGGGGTGTGAGATGGACCCCACACCTAAAATGTTATGACCCTTTGGATGTCATTTGATATCTCTTTGCCCTTACTCTTACACTGTGATGTGGCTTAATCCCCAGCCCTCCCCAACACATGAACATGCTGAATCATGTGTTTAAACATGGAGCTCCAGCTGGTGCTGCTGTGGGGGGATGTTGTGAGACCTTTGGGACATGGGGCTTATCTAGCCAAAGCAGGTTGCTGGAGGTGAACTCTGAAGGGTATATTCACCCCTGGTTCCAGCCTGAGCTCTCTGCTTCCTAATCCAGCCAGCCAAATATGAACAAACTATTCTGAAAGCACCCTCAGCTTCCCTGCCATGCTGGACCAGTGTCTCCAGACATTGACTCTGAAAGAGTACTTCCTCCCTGACATTGTTTCTGTGAGGCATTCCTTCACAGTGAATACAGCTACAACTAATACAACTACCCCTTAGGAACTCTAATACAGTTACCCCTTAGGAACTCTAACACGGCTACTCCTTAGGAACTCTAACACAGCTACTCCTTAGGAACACTAACACAGCTACTCCTTAGGAACTCTGACTGGGGGAGGATGAAGTAGAGAAAAGCTGAGCATCAAAGTTAGCAGTTGTACCAGGTGCTGTCTTGTTCCTGAGGCACAGAGATAACAGTGATATGCCCTAGCCCTCCTCCAGGGGGTGGCAGCCTCATGAGAAGCCACCCCGGCAGTAGTCAGAAATGACAGGGTTCTGTCACACAGAGGTGTGCTAAGCAGTGTCCCCAGAGAGGGGCTTTGGGGGCGGGGGTTGGCTCTGGAAATGGTCTCTCTAGGGCCCTTTCAAGCTGAGGGACGAATGAGAGGGGTCTTTTGAGGGATGGAGGTGCCTTTCTGTAGAATGCCTTGTCAGGGAAGCAGGTCGATCTGAAAGGCCACATGTACACATTGTCAAATGATTTCTCAGCCCTCATAACTTCTGGGAGTGGAGTCTCAGGTCCACAAAGCCAGGCCTTGCCACACTGCCACTGTGTCTCACTGTTAAAACAGAGAACAGCTAAAGTCACCGTCTAATTTGGACCCTAAGTACCAGAAAAACAACAGAGCCCTCCTAAGGCTACCAGTGACCTTTCCGCTATGAAACACTTTGAGTCTGAAGGTGTAGAATCGGGAATAGCTTAGTGCTCAAAGCATTTCCTGTCTTTATCACATGTATTCTTCTCCTTTTCCCCCGGTTTTCCCTTTTCCCTTCTTCCCACTTCCTGTTATTCCTGTTACACACACACACACACACACACACACACACACACACACACACGTGCGTGAGCATAAACGTGATTAACGGATGAATACCTAGACTTTAAAATTAACTTAACATGCTTTCCTTCAAGATGTAGAATCTGCCACTGTGTTTCAGGTTTCCACTGCTCAAGCACTGACAGTTGTGCAACTTCAGCCTTCCCCTGAGACCATCGCACAACTACCGCACAGAGGCCCCGTGATCTAAAGCACCTGCCCCCAAAGCGGCAGGCAGGTGTTTCGGGGACAGGGCAGCTAGAGATCAACCAATGCCCTCTCACAGGCTTTGCGAGTGAGGACCATTTTTTTAATCCTTTGGAATTTTGTAAGTTTGATTTTGTAACAGACTGCTAGTGTCTGTTCATGGAGGCAACCTGCCCATCTCTCTTCACACATTTGAAAGATGGTAGAAGACACCATTCACTTAGCATATGAACAAGAGGGTCATGAGCCTGGCCTGCCGCTATAGCCTGGGTTCGTCGGTTGTAAGGAGGGTTGTTTACTGTTTTGTCTCTTGAGACAAGGTTTCGCATATCCTAGACTGGCCTCAAACTCTTTCTATGTAGCTAAGGATGGCCGTGCTCCCGTTCCTTCTGCTTGGCCCTCCCACAGCTGGGATTACAGGTGTGTACACTAAATCTCTCCCACAGCTGGGATTACAGGTGTGTACACTAAATCCCGTTTTGACTTGTTCCCGCTGCTGCTGCGGCTGCTGCTGCTGGTGGTGATGATGATGATGGTGGTGATGATGGTGGTAGTGATGATGATGATGATGATGATGATGGTGATGATGATGATGTGCCACAGTGGAGGAGGAGGCGGTGGCAGCAGGTGGTGGATGTTTTAGTGTAAATTCATTCCCAATATCTAAACATAAAAAGACTTCTTACGTGAAGATCCATTGAGTCCCACTTTGCTCCTCCTCCTCCTCCTCTTCCTCCTTCTCCTCCTCCTCTTCTTTTAATTTATTCTCCTCTCATATTTTACATCCCGACCACAGTTTCCCTTCTCTCCACTCCTCTCAGTCCCCTCCCCTCCTCTTCTTTTACAATTGGAAAAAAGAGACTCTCGGTACAGCCGGGTGACATGTCCTAAGTCACACAGAGCTGAGGTTACCTCCCTGGCCCCTGACTTCCTCCCCAGAATCCTTACCAGAGTGTGTCATGTTGCTGAGTGGCCACAGCACTTGCTTCTTCCTCTGCCCACTTCGCCCTCTGCGCCCTCCTGTCTGCTTATGTCCTAAATTCCGCCAGTACCCTCCTAGTCCAGTCTGGATTTTACTCCAACAGCCTGCACTTCATTTCCTCATCCAAAGTCGCTCCATCCTTAATGCACTGGTCCTTGGGCTGAATGGGCACCTTATCTGATTAAAGAATTTAATAAACTCTGAACTGATGTGTAAAGGCATGTTTAATGTAAACTTAAATACTGTCAGCGTGTTTCATCTTGAGAGAAATCCATATGCTCCCTCTGATAGGAATTCAATTCTCATTTGGCTTAATATGCGTGAATGTCACAGCCTTAAGAACACTTAGCCCAGCCCAGGAGTGTGCTGAGATGCAGTCACACTTCATCGCCCTCAGGGAAGCATGTAGGAAGTGGTTGTAAGGGCCACGTGACCACCACCTGCTGCTCCACTGAACAGAACAAAGTCTCTTCTAAAAATATAACTCGATGATGATTAGGATAAAAAAGTAACATGAAAAAAATAGCAGAATGAAGAATTGGAAATTGGGTGAGGGAGAAGAAAGTAGATGGTCAGCTAAGAGTCAGAGAGTCATAGTTAATCCAGGTCTGTGATAGCCACACTCAAGGTGTCTGTGGAGATTTGGCTCCAGAGAGCTTGGAGAGAGGAGTGGGATGGAAGGACCTGAGGGCCCTCTGGATGTTTCCCTTTTACAGCTGGAGCACTCTGGTCTGGCCCAGCTCTGGGGCCGTGTTGTGATCCATCCTCATTTTCATATGACTGTGGGTAATTCTTTTTTGCCACTTTGAGTTTGGGCTTCTTTCCATGTGCCATTGTTGGAAAACCAAAGAACATGAAAACCCAAAATGTATAGTACTTGTATAGTACTTGTTTGTTAGTACTTGTTAGGTTCACACACACACACACACACACACACACACACACTTTTTTTTCTCTTGGGTGTGTATTTTAAAGGGTTTTGCTTCAGGTTTTAAATCAGTGCCGAGACCTGGTGAAACAGTTCTGAAGAGCTTTCCACCCATACAAGCAGGAGGAGCCCAGTTTGAGCCCCAGAACGCACATAAGGCCAGGCATGCTTGCACATGCTTACAAGCCCATCACAGGTTGGAGGGACAGAAAGAGATCCTGGGGCTCACTGTCTAGCCACTATAGCCTATTTGGTGAGCTCGAGGCCAGAGAGAGGCCATGTTGGTTTGTTTTTAAATGTGGACAGTTCCTAGGAAACTGTACTCATTTGTCCTTTGACCCCCATATGCATGTAGACATGTGAACATGTACACTGCATATATATGTAGGAATACACACATACACTACAATCAATGCCAAAAAGGCATTATAGTTTGTAAACTCAGTTATGTCCTGTATCTTATTATCATAATAGCTTAATAGTTAGAACTGCTTTGTCCTTAGAGGTAAGACTGTTGTTACACTACCGAAGCTCCTATATGTGTTATAAGACTATATATTTCCAGATTTATTTATGTGTATGTGTGTACACCTCCATGAGTTTATGTGTGCACTGCATATATTCGGGCGCCCACAGAGGCCAGAGGACATTAGGAGGCAGTTGTGAGCCATCTGATATGGGTGCTGGGAAATGAACCCAGGACCCCTCGCAAGAAGAGTAAACACTCCTAACTGATGCGCTATCTCTCCAATCCCAATTCTAAATTTTAACTAAGTTGACTTTACTATATAGAAAAACGGGAATCTTCAAATCTTAGAGTCGTGTATGTCAATATCTCATTCGGCTTATGATTTGCATTTTCAGAGGGCTTAGTGATACCTGGAATGTATTCTCATATGCTTATTGGCCTTGAAGGTATGTTGAGGAAAATGCCTATACAATGGGCATAAAACATGGTGTGCCCTCAGAGAAGTCAGCAGAGAAAAGACCGATGGCCCCTTAGTCTTTTCTTCATTCAGCACAGGAACTGCAATCCTCCTCTGAAGCCACACAGCTCAACGCAGTGGTTGATTTTCACTCCCTCACCCTCCCCCACCCCTGTGCCTCACACATGGTTTTTCTCTTGCAGATTCTATATAGAAAGCATCTCCTACCTGAAGGACAATGCTACCATTGAGCTCTTCTTCCTGAATGCCAAGTCCTGCATCTACAAGGTAGGAATGTGCTCTTCCCGTTCAGTTTCCTAACAAAATCAAAAATATCAAAATGTTGCCCATAAAGTAGTTTTATTGATTAGGAAAAGTCACTTATAAATTAATTGCTATAAATAAATGGGAAATTGCATGTAAGGGAAGCCACCAGCTAAACAGCATGGCTTCTTCCAACCCCATCACTGTCCTGGCTTTACAGACGTGTTCCTTTTCCTCGTGGTAGAGAGGTCAAAGCAGCAGAAAATCAACTAGTCGCATCATAGCCACAGTCCGGAGCAGAGAAGAAGGACTGTGTGCATGTGCACTTGCTGACCTGTGCTTGGTTCTGTTTCTACACATCATAGCCACAGTCCAGAGCAGAGAGGAAGGACTGTGCGCATGTGCATTTGCTGACTTGTGCTTGGTTCTGTTTCTACACTCTAATACAGTTCAGGACTCCCTGCCTAGGGAATGATGCCACCAACAATGGGCAGAGCCTTCCCATGTCAATTAACTTAAGTAAGACAATCATCCACAGACCAACCTAACCTAGATATTCCCTCACTGAGATTCTCTTCCCAGGTGATTCTAGGTGTGTCAAGTAGACAGTTAAAGCTGAACCATCCATCATACACTCATCCTCTGAAGCTCACATGAAGCACAGGCTTGGAGCTTTATGTGAATTGCCTGGATCTCCACATCTCTATTCTGTGAGAAAGATGAGTCATAGGGAGACTTACATATCTAATGAACAGCAGAGTCACTCTTTTGATTCAGGGAAACCTAATTCCACTCACAGAGTTCAGCTGTGGCCATGCTGTGTTCATGGAGGGCGCACTCTCCTCGCACAGTGTACCCAGAGAACTTCAAATGTGAGCATGTCTCTGGTAAAGTGGCCACTGGATGCTTTTGGAAAATTCCAAGGAGAACTCCTGGCATGTGGCTTTATATATCGAAACCTCTGTTTTGGAGTACTGCAGTAACTTACCAAACTTGAAAACAGGAGAGCTGAAATTGGGTGATGGCTGCTGCTTTGCCTTGGACGAGTTCTTTACTGAACTGCATAGGACAATTCCATCATTCAGAATGGAGGAGAGCCTGGTGGAAACCAAGCTCAACTCTGCAGAAAGACCTCACTTGGTGGTAGCTGATGAGCCAGGACATATACCGGCCTGAAACCCAGAGCATGCGGTTAGAGTGCTTTAAGTTTTTGCTGACTGGTGGGAAAAGGCATTAATTGTAGTTCCAGGTGCTTTCAAATTTCTTCTTCCCTCTAATCCCTAATTTTCTCATTATAAAGTGGAAAGAATAATTCCATCCAGATACCTTACAAACCATAGGGGCACCTGATGGTTTTTTAAATAAATGGGCAAGCACCTTTTTTTAAAAATTGAGAAATAATAAAAAACTGAGCACTGTCCACAAGGTGGCAGACTTGAGCTAAAATAAACGGCTATCACTGAGCCTTTTGAAAGGGCATTCTGACCAATTAAATTAGTGCTTGGCACACTCGCGAGTAAAGGGTAAGGAAGTGGTTTCCTGGAGTTGCTGGGTTCCACTTGGTCATACATGCTGAGCTTTTGGTAATCAAGGAGATTAAGTCCTCAGAAGTAAATATTACAAATTTCCCAAGAGGAGGTGCAGGTGGCCATGTCTCCAGAACCGGCCACATTGAAAGTCCAGGTAACCTCAGCATCAGCTGGCTTGTCAAACAGAACATGGAAAATATTCCAGAGCCCTAGCTCTCTCTTCTTAAAATCCATTCGGGAACATGGTCACAAAAGTGACCACAAATGACCAAGGATGAGTCCTCTAAAGCTTGTGTGAACAGAATCTGAAGACCACCTGTTTAGCTCAGTCTTCTGAATATTCTCATTTGCAAACACTGACCCATTTTACTAACAGGGCTTGTAGGTGTTTTGAGCCTCAGAACTTCTGAGGAAGGTGAAAGTTTGCCAAGGAGGAAACTGGTGTTCACAAGAACTGGAAGTGACCAGACAGCAGTGTGCCCGATGGGCCACATTCAACAACACATACCAATAATGGAAGTCCGCACAGCTGTAGATATTTAGGTTTTGCTGCGACAGACTTGGGTTCCCGTACCAGCTAAATGTGTCTTCCACAAAATGTCTCCAAGCTTCGTTTTCCTTTTTGACTAAACAGAGATATTGCAAGATCCGGCCCACATCTTCTAGAACATACTCCCTAAGACAAAGCATGGAAAGTACTTAGCACTGTGCCATGCCCTTGATCAAGTCACTTGGATTCTGATACATTTTCCTTGGCTACAGTTTTCTGTGCCACCCACGTGGCCCCAGGTGGATGCTGGGACATTAGCCCAGAAGGCAGGGTGACTTAATAACTAACTTCTCACCTTGATGCTGCCCCAAACATTGATTCACCCAGCAGTTTAGTATCAGGTCCCTTGCTGTTTTCTTGGAGGTTGACTCTTACAGGGTTTTTCTTTCCAAACTTGCTTGCTTGCATTTTGTAGACTCCAAGGTGAACATAGGGCCTTAAATGTGTTACACAAGCACTCTACCACTGAGCTATATCCAGGCTCTCTATTTTTCATTTTGACACAATGTCTCACTATGTTACCCAGGTTAGCTTTAAATGCACTATATAGTTCAAGCTATCCTTGAACTTCAAATTCTCCTGCCTTGGCCCCCTGAATAGCTGGAATTACAGGCCTGCACCACCACACTCAACTCCTATGGTGTTTTAGAGCTAAACTGTTCAGTGAAATAAGCTGCTTACCCCTGCTTTTTTGCAGACCTATTTCCATTCATATTTTAAAAACATTATGATCTGTTTTTGACAGGGAGCAGGGTAGCTGGAGAGATGACTTAGCAATTAAGAACACATGCTATTCTTACAGAGGACCTGAGTTTGATTCCCAGCACCCACATAGTGGCTCACAACTCTCTGTAACTCCAGGTTCAGGAGATCTCATGCCTTCTTCTGACCACCCTGGGTACCAAGTACCCACATGGTACACATACATACATGCAGGCAAAACACTCACATATACAAAATCAAAACAAATAAAATATATTTTTAATGTATTTTTTAAAAAAAAAAAAAAAAGCAGGGAATGGAGGACTGGATTTAATCAGAGTGTAACTCAGCCAGAAGAATCTAGCTAGCATGTGAGAGGCCCTGGGTTCAAATCCTGACACAACACAAAGTGGGACAGGGTTATTGTTACTGTCATAACAGGGGACAGCTTAAAAGGAAAATGGGGGGGATGGCAGTAAGATGGCTCAGCAGGTCAAGGTGCTTGTGGCCAAGACTGGCCAGCTGAGTTTGACCCCCAGGACACACAGTGGGAGCAAAGAACCAGTTCCCACG
Source organism: Peromyscus nudipes (assembly GCA_902168325.1). Taxonomy (NCBI): domain Eukaryota; kingdom Metazoa; phylum Chordata; class Mammalia; order Rodentia; family Cricetidae; genus Peromyscus; species Peromyscus nudipes. Next base: position 37,667 of record CABHPH010150918.1, on the reverse strand, counting down.
AGTCGTCCTCCGGCCTCCACACCTGTTCACACATCAACACACACTGTAATAAAACAATTGAAGGCAAACAGTTCTCAAAGGCTTAGTATGCAAATGTACCCATCTCTTCCTTTACACATGTCCTGCCCTTTTGAGTCATTTTGCTGTTCTTTCTACTAATTGCCTCTTTAATTCTAAATAAATGGCCCAGTTCTTCCTTGATGTGGCACCTCTCAATTTATTAAACTCTTCAGAAGATAGACAGGATTGGGGTGTCCTCTGTAGCACCTGCATGCTCCCTTCCCTAGTTTTCTCAGGGTAATACTGTACTTCTGAGTGGAAGCCATAATCAACATCAGCGTGACAAGACTAATTCAACCATTGTCCTAGGGCTGTGATTCCTTTTTTTAGACAATGAGTTGTTTTACCTACAGGGATTTGTTACTTTGTTTCCACTTGTTTAGTTTCTGTGTATCCTTGGCTTTTGCTCACAACTCCTACGGATTCCCAGATACTTTCTAGTATTCAGTTCCAACATGAGGGCAATTCATCAGCTCTCTCTGGTTTGAGTTTGTGACTGCTGCTGCTATTGATTCTCCTGAGACCTCCCTCCTGGAACCCTCTGCCCTCCTGGTCCATGAACTTGGCCAGCTTTCTGCTCTCTTCGTGGGAGGCCGCTTGCTTTCCTTTCTGGATCTTTCCCCACCCCCGCTCTGTACTGGGTCATCTGTCTCCTGGATCCTGGCTTGGTTGGTTGGTTTTACACCATTTTTTGTACCATGTTTTCTTGGACAGCATCCCTAAGTAAATCTAGAGAAGGGACACCCCGAAGTAAAATGTTTGGATTCTTGTGGGTCTGAAATGTCTTTATCCCCCTGTTCATATCTACTTAGAAGTTTGATTAGCTGTGGAAATGCAGAAGGACATCTTCTTTATCAGCTGTTGTTCTAGAAACGCCCACTGTCTGTCCCTGTCCATTGTATGTGCCAGCCCTGTACCATCCCCCCACAGCTGGATCTTCGGGGCTTTCCTCTGTGTTTCTCTTATCTAACATTTCAGGAGTGCGGTCTTTGTAGACACATTCTGCTGAGGACCTGCTGGGTGGATACTTTTATTCTGGAGACTGTTTCTTCCTTAATTATTTCTTTGTTATCTTCTCCTCTTCCATCCCCAGCCTCTCTTCTTGGAAGTGCTGGAAGTCGGAAGCTAGGGCAGGTTTGTGTCCGGTTTTCCATTTCTGGCTTCTTACTCCACTTTCTGGGAAGTTTTTGTCAACATTGCCTGCCATTGCATCTTTTAACCTTAACACACACACACACACACATGCGTGCACACATGCACACACATATACACATACACACACATGCAAACAAATGCATACACACATGCACACACACATACACACACATGCGTACACACACACACACACACACACACACACACGCACGCACGTACACACACATTGCTTCTAAGAATACCTTTGCATTTCTGCTCCCTCTCTTTCTCTCTTTTAAAATACCCTATTTTAGGGTCTGGAAAGATGGCTCAGCAGTTACAAGTGGTTTTGTTCATGGAGAGGACCCCAGTCTGGTTCCCATCACCCACACCAGGCAGCTCACAATTGCCTGTAACCCCAGTTCCAAGGGACCCAACACCTACTGACCTCCATGGGCACATGCACATGCATGGGATACACACATAAGCATAAATGAAAATAAATATTTGAGATTGAAAGACTCCTGGTGTCCATCTCTAGCCTCCACATTTACACCCATAATTTTTAATTAAAAAGCCATAATTGCTCTAGGAATGTACTGTCCCATCAGTTTGATTGCGTTAACTACAGTGTATGCTCACCTTCCTTCCTCGTTCTTCTGTTTGTCTTTCTCTGTCTTTGCCTTTTCTGTAGGATGGCGTCTCCACCTCCAGCCTCCCAGCCTCCTAAACCACACCCTGGTCTCTCTTGATGTGTGTGTGTGTGTGTGTGTATGAGTGTGTGTGTGTGTGTGTGTGTAGGTCAGAGGTCAGCCTCCATTGTCATCCTCAGCTGCTTTCCACCTTGGGTGGCCTTATCTGTTGCGGGGAATCCTAGTCTATCCATTCCTGATTACAAGGGAGCCAGGAAAAACTGATGAGATGATCTGAACACATGGGTCAAAATTGTGTCTCAGTGGCAATGAGGAAGGGCCCAATGGGCAAACTGCTGTTTCCATGGGGACCTGAATATCAGTCTTTGGGTGAGGGATGTGCACTCCCATTTCTACCTGGGCCATGCCAGTTTCCAGGGCTTAGGAGAAAAAGTGGCCTCATTTTGGGGTGTAAACTTTTTTGCTGCAGCTTGCATCCATCTGGAGAAGCCTCTTCTCGTCTCTCCTTCAGCAGGCAGGCAGGAAAGGTGGTTTTCTTTCATTTCATTTTGTTATTTTTCTAGAGCTACAAACATGGTTTTCCTTTCCTTTCCTCCCTCCCTCCCTCCCTCCCTCCCTCCCTCCCTCCCTCCCTCCCTCCCTTCCTTCCTTGTTTCTTCTACCAGGAGTGAGAAAACACAGCAACAGTAAATTTCTCTCTCACTTTCTCTCCCTTTACACCCTCATAATTTCTACAACAAAATCGGGGAAACAGTCATCGTTTCCCCAACCTGCAGGATTAAACTATGTGAGAGCAGGACTATCACTACACACTTCCGGCGAGACCGGAAGGACTGTAGCGGGGACTTGCTGACACCTCGTGTGGTCTAACCACACCCATGTTATAACTGCCTACGGTGACGAGTGGGCAGTGGGGAAATATTTATGTTCAGGAGACGAACAAACGTCTTTTAGGACTGTGTGTCCAGTTCCATGGAAAATTCCAATGAGATGCTGTGTTTCCTGGGTGAAGACTTGTGAGCCGGCAGGATTGTCCTGCCAAACCTTTCCCCTCTGGTCTCCTCCCTCCTTGAATGTGACTTCTTATGACAGCTGGAGAGGTCCATCAGTCACCCTGTAGGAGGCAGCCCACCTGTCACACACGGCCGGAGAGATTTGGTAAACATGGACTCTTGCGTTCTTCTTCCGCAGTCAGGCTGTGAGGTGACTCCTACCTTCCTCTGAGTTCTGCACTGACAACTGAAATCACTGTCAGAAATTAGTTTGAACCAGCCAGGCATGGTGGCACACGCCTTTAATCCCAGCACTCGGAAGACAGAGGAAGGTGGATCTCTATGAGTTCAAGGCCAGCCTGGCCTACAAAGTGAGTTCCAGGACATCCAGGGATTGTTACACAGAGAAAGCCTGTCTCAAAAATTTTTTTTAAAAAAAAGTAGTTTGCACAGCAACCAGTGCAGTGGTACTTAGAATCCCAGTACTGAGGAGACCAAGGTAGGAGGATCATTCTAGACTACATAATGATAGTCTATCTGAAAAGATTATAGGTAACTATGGTACAGTGCTGGTCTAGCATAAACAAAACCCAAGGTTCCCTTCCCAGTACCACAGAAACCAATGCAGTGGTGTATATTTGCAATTTTAGCATTCAGGAGGTAGAGGCAGGAGGATCAGAAGCTCAGGGTCATCCTCCACTACTTAACAAATTTGAGGCCAGAAAAGGAGAGAGGGAGGGACAGAGGGAGGGAGAAAGGGAGGGAGGGAGGGAGGGAAGGAGAGAGAGAGAGAGAGAGAGAGAGAGAGAGAGAGAGAGAGAGAGAGAGAAAGAGAGAGAGAGAGAGGAGAGAAGGAGGGAGAGAGAGATTGAGAAAGTTTAAAAACTAGTTATGGAGAGATGGCTCGGCCATTAAGAGCACTTGCAGAGGACCTGCTTTTGGTTGCCAGCACCCACTTGGTGATTGACAACCACCTCTAACTCCAGGTCCAGGGGACCCAGTACTCTTTGCTGACCTCCACGGGATCCTGAACACATGTGGTGCACACTCAGATAAATGTATACACACAAAATTAATCATTTTTTGAGACAGGGTTTCTTTGTGTAACCTTGAGCCTTGGCTGACCTGGAACTAGCTCTGTAGACCACAGAGATCCACCTGACTCTGCCTCACAAGTGCTGGGATTAAAGGCGTGTGCCACCACTGCCCAGCAAAATAAATAATTTTTTTAAAAAAATTAGTCATCGCATTAACCTCTCTACAAAATTTAGATTGCAAATTGATGTCTTTTTAAAGTTTTCTTTTTAATTTAAATATTCAATGCTATATTTATCTAATATGTTTAATGTTATTTTAAATTTCAACATCTAGAAAGAATGATTCCCACAAATCTACAGATCCTAAATGCTGTGGGATGTTCTGTATGGCAAATGTGTTGCTAATAAAACACTGATTGGCCAGTGGCTAGGCAGGAAGTATAGGCTGGACTAACAGAGAAAAGAAAGAACAGGAAGGCAGAAGGAGTCACTGCCTGCCAGCCACCGCCAGGACAAGCAGCATGTAAAGATGCCGGTAAGCCACGAGCCATGTGGCAAGGTATAGATTTATGGAAATGGATTAATATAAGCTATAAGAACAGTTAATAAGAAGCCTGCCAGGGCCATACAGTTTGTAAGCAATATAAGTCTCTGTGTTTACTTGGTTGGGTCTGAGCGGCTGTGGGACTGGCAGGTGAGAAAGATTTGTCCTGACTGTGGGCCAGGCAGGAAAATTCTAGCAACACCTAAAGTTACAAAGGAAATTAGAACTTTATATATATATATATATATATATATATATATATATATATATATGACTTTACTCTTAATGCGCTTCACACACAAAGCTGGGGAGAGATAAGAAAATTGGCTCCTAAGAGCTTCTATCCCAGCTACCCAGAGGAGCGGCTGGTATTTATTTGCTGTGGGTGGGGTGACCTAAGTTTTGCTGCTCAGAATGGTTGGTGTGTCGTTGTAAATCTCATAGTCAAACCCTGTAGCTTTCCACTCTTTGTGTTCCCACAATTAAATTAGACTTCATCTCAGTGCTTATCACATCCAATCTTATCGGAGCCCCAAACCCCAAGGTCTCCATCTTCAAATGGAGTGAAATATGCTTCCTTGGGCAAGAGGAAAGTGGCATGCCCATTTTTTTTTTTTTTGGAGTGGATTTTTTTAAAGATTTATTTATTTATTATGCATACAGTTTTCTGCTGCCATGTATGCCTACATGCCAGAAAAGGGCACCAGATCTCGTTATAGATGGTTGTGAGCCACCATGTGGTTGCTGAGAATTGAACTCAGGGCCTCTGGAAGAACAGCCAGTACTCTTAACTTCTGAGCCACCTCTCCAGCCCAGGAGGGGATTTTCATGATTACCTTCCATTAGCTGTGACTGACTAGACTGTGGTCAACAGAAAACTACTTTTTATTGGTGACTTTCTGACCCCACCACATTTGGTGCTTGTGTGTAGACGTCCAGAGCAGATGTTGACAGAACAAGGCAGAGCTGGAACCAGATGTGATGGTGCACTCCTATAGCCTCAGAACTTGCAGATGGAGGCAGGAGGATCAGGAGTTCGAGGTCATCCTCAGCTGAGCAGCAAGTTGAGGCCAGTGTGAACTACATGAGATCTTGTTTCAAAAGCCGAAGAACAGCTGGGCATTGGTGGCGCATGCCTTTAATCCCAGCACTCGGGAGGCAGAGCCAGGTGGATCTCTGTGAGTTTGAGGTCAGCCTGGACTACAGAGTGAGTTCCAGGAAAGGCAAAGCTACACAGAGAAACCCTGTCTCGAAAAACCAAAAAAAAAAAAAAAAAAAAAAACCAAAAACAAAAGCCGAAGATGAAAGGAATGGTTAGAGAGGGAGGGGAAGTTGGGGATCAAAAACAACCCCCTGTTCTACGTGTATTGAAAAGTCTCATCTAGCCTTTTTTCTGAGACGTCTGCCTTGATCCTGGAGCTTTACATATGCATAGTTTAACTAATTATTCTTGGACCTCGTTGGCCTCTGAGGTCCAAATGCTGTCATTCTTGTTGATACTGAAATAAGTGGTCTATATTGAAGAGCTTCAAAGAGCTGTGTTAATGGACCTGCGGTGTCATTTCATCTGTAGGTGGGAGAAACGAAGCCCAGAATCTAGTCCCCCAAGATGAGAAACTAACATAAATATAAGCCTCAGACTCCCGGGATCCCCATCCTTATCTCTCATTTTGGCTGATGAAGATGTAGCGCATGTGCTTACATGACCAAGAGCATAAAAATAGGGACAAGGGAGGGCTTTCCTTTTCAGCCTTTCAGAAATGAGCCTCCTGGCGGTGCGTAGCAGACTTTGGAAAGAACAGCTCCTTAGGACGTTAATGTGGGCTGTCGACAGTGAGTAGCACAAGAGACCCCAGTGCTGGACGTTCCAGTGAGAGCGCATGTGAATGGCAATGCGCGTCTGTGGATCATGAGACCGACATGACCTGTCTTGACTGCTGAAGACCTGGCACAGGGCTGACAAAGGGGAACTATCCAAGTTCTCAGGTCTTCTCCATGCCCAGACACAGCTCCAGAGAGTCATTAAGAGTTGTGCAATGAGGCATGGCAACCAGACAGCCGCAGGAAGGTAGCCGGCGAGGTCACCTACATACGACCTCATCCCCAAGTTTGATGCTATGCACCGTGTTAGTCAGGGTTCTCCACAGGGACACAGAGGACCCTTACTGTGTGGCGTTGGCCCGTGTGACTGAAGGCTGAGAAATCTGGGATATGCCTCCTGCAAGCTAGAGCCCAGAAAAGTCGTGGTGACTCAGTCTAGAGGCCTGAGAAGCAGGGGGGCCAGTATTGTAAGTCTCATCCGAAGGGCAGGAGAAAGTGAGATGGGAGATGCTAACTCATCCAGTGAGTCATGAAGTGGGTGTGGCAGTGCACACCCGCAGTCTCAGGACGTGGGAGGCTGAGGCGGAAGAGTCATGAGTTCAAAGCTGCTCTGAGCTGCATAGTCAATGCTCGGCCAGCCTCAGCAAGACCCTAGGCCAGCATCCCTCTCCAAGAGCGCGGGAGGGGAAAATAACGGGAAGTTTGATTTTCCTCTGCCTTTTATTCTCTTGGAGCCCTTAAAGAATTGGGTGGCAGCCACTGTCTTTCAGGAGGGCTATCTAAGTCCGGTGATTCAAATGCTAGTCTCACCCGAAAACACCCTTTAAGACATGTCTATAAATACTATTTAAGCCGGACACTGAGATAAATCCAAGTAAGAGGTAAACGTTCATATTACAATGGTAATAAAATACGACCATTGTCTGCATGGTGACACAGCACTGCTCTTTAAGAAAGTTTGCTAAATACGACCATCAATACCAAAATACACCAAAGAGCAGAGGCAAAGCTCTGTGGTTTGGGCTGTCTATCAATACCAGTGAGGAGAAATAAATAACACGGAGCTAGCATTTCCAGTGAGTTTGCAGTTCCTGGATTGCTTCTACATTTATGTCTCACCAAGTTCGGCAGGAGAATCAGAAAGCTCGCCCTTCATGTCTGGCGAGGAAGTAATTGAAACACGAGGAGAACAGTGATGTTGGCTGTTTCTGGGCTGCGGGGAGTCAGGGTTAAGACTGGAAGTCGTTCTCAGGTGAGAGCAGTGGTGAACTTTAGGAAGACTGCCAGACATGATCTTCCCATGTGTTGTGGGTAAGAATAAAGGTGGCGACTGGGTAAGGGTCATTAGGAAAGCCTTTGGGGTGACCAAGTAAGGGATTCTGATTGGAGTTTGCTGACGTCATCCTCACTTTCCTATAGTTGCTCCTCGTGGTTTTTTTTTCCTCTAATTATTGTCTTCATTTCTGTTCCTGTTGCTATGATAACGCATTCTGACAAAGGCAACTTTAGGCTTTATTCTGGCGTACAGTCCAAAGGTTTGTGATAGAAAACACCCCCTACCCCCACCCCCAGTAGTGGGTAACTCCACCCATGCAATAAGCCAACCAAGCCAAATTAATAAGTTGAGGTTTAATAAACAGAGCAAAGCAACTCCCGAGTGACTCTTGGAAAGTCAGGAGAGAAAATCACATGGCAGGTCTGGCGACCAGGTCTTAAATACCCTATAGGCGTGGTCTTGAGCAGCCCCGGGGAAGGAGCTGACTGTTGGCGGGCTTTCTGAGGGGCGGGGGTCTGGAATGGGCGGAGTGAGACCGGAGCAGAGATTCCCAACAGTTTGGTCCAGCATAACAGGGAAGGGTAAGTGGCAGAGGCTTGACATAGTTGATCACATCACATCCATGATCAAGAAACAGAGGGATGGATGCTGCCCCCTTTCTCCATTCATCCAGTCCAGGGTCCCAGCCATGGAATGGTGCCACCACAGAGCTGGCCTTCCAACCTCAACGAATGTAATCAAGATCATCCCTCACAGACATGCCCAGAGGCCCATCTCCAGGGCAGTTCTACACTCTGTCAGGATGGCAATCAACACTAACTATTGCAATCATCTCATTTGTTGTATGAGAAGGTTGGAATTTCTCATCCTAACCACAGAGAAATCTCCATTGAGATTCTTGGTACAACATGAAAAGTACCAGCAAACCCTTCTGAACCATGGGTCAGGAAGAACTGACTGAGGATGATGAGAAAGTATCCACAAGCCCCGTTGCATGGGGGTGTTTGTTTGGAACATGTCAAGATCCTCTGATGGAAATCTTCCCCAGATAGTTGAAAACCACCACGTAGCTGCTGATGAATGCCATCAGTCCTCTTCATCACTTCAGATAAAGCAATGCAGAACAGAAGGAAGCGGTCCATCTTCTCCATCCGCCCTCTGAGAATACCCATGTGCATGCCTGGACACACTGGCAGATAGCTACGTTCTGCCTTCCTATACCATTTTCCAGGGACCAAAGGATGTGACACCAACTGTAGCATGAATCTTAAAAGTTCTTATTAATAAAATCAAACCTGGGCCAGGTATTGGGGTGAACACTGGAAGGTTAGAGAGACAGAATAAGCCACAGCTATCTCACCTCGCTGAATCCTCAGCTGGTCTTGTTTCCTCAGACTGGATGCCCCGAGCCCTCATCCAGAATGGGTCTCAGCTGAACTGCTGCTAGAAGCCTGAAAGCTTAACCAGCCACATGCTTCTCCAGGCCGCTTCTCCAGGCCAAATGCCTGCTCAGGCCAAATGCCTCGAGTTTCTGGTCCTCACGCCTTATATACTTTTCTGCTTTCTACCACCACTCCCTGAGATTAAAGGCTGACTTTCTGGGATTAAAGGCGTGGGTCACCATGCTTGGGTGTATCCTTGAACACAAGAATTTCTGCCTCTGGAATGCTAGGATTAAAGGCGTATGCTACCACTGCCTAACCTCTATGTTTAATATTGTGGCTGTCCTGTTCTCTGACCCCAGATAAGTTTATTAGCATACACAATATTTTGGGGAACACAATACCACCACAACCAACCATTCAGTAGTAAGGGAAACAGAGGCCCAAAATGCATACATCATGGTCCCAGTAGCCACAAGATACAACATTCCCTCTCAATGTAAAATTACCACATGTCCTCCACCACCCTAGATTCCCAGGCAAGATTCTAGCTCAGAAAATGACCCAGCAGAACCCCCTCCTCAGACGGCTGTGGAAGCCCCAGGGCTCCAGCACGGAGCTATGGATGGAGTAAATCCACAGAATGTCACAGCACCAGCCTTTGCAGATGGCCAGGTGGAAGCCACTCAGTTCTTTCTTGAAGAGCCTCCTCCCTCTCCTCACACATCCTCATTTTGCCTTCTGTCAAAGGAAAGCCCAGAGCCTGAGGAAAGTATGGGGGGGGGGGTGGCTTGTATAGTCTTTGTTCTCTTGGTCAGCCAGTTTGTTTTCTCTGCTGAAAAAGCACATGAAGGGGGCGACCTCTGGCTTGCCAGGGAAGCCAGCTGAGGGAAAGGTAGAGTCATATTTGATGTCATGTGGCAGCTGAGACCTGAGAGGAAGATCTCTAGGACCTCTGCTAACTCCTCTACAGAGAACTCGGCTTTCAGGGGAAACTCCAGAAGTGAACAGAAAAATCAAATGCTTTGTTTCATTACAGAAAAATCTTAAAAATGTAATCACCTGGGAGAAAGAAATGCAAAGGAGATTATTAGTTGTGATAAAAAAAATAACAAGGATATTAAAACAAAAGATAAAGAACTATGCAGAGAGGGCTTAAGGAACTGAATTAAGACTTGGAGAATACACAAGTCTTTTCTCAACAATCAAGAACTTGTCTTCCTCCTATTCCGTTTGGGTCTTATATACTCTCTAGACTGACTCCTCTGGGGACATCCAGTGATTGTTAAATTCAGTAATTATCAGCTATGAGTCCCAAGAAGTAACAACACAGCCTTCTCTACCAGATCTGTAGTGTGTGCGGAGTCTGGGGCATCTCCTCCTGCCTCCCTTTCCTCTGTTTTGAACACATTCTGACTCTGGGTGTTTTATAGTCTCTTCACCTGAAGGGAAAAGAAGAATCCACCCTAGTTAGAGACATTCATTTCCACTTACCCTAAGGACAGCTACAGTGAGAGAGAACTTGCCTAAACCAGGCCAGACATTTAAGACTGTGTTGTTGGAAGCGTCACTGTAGCTGGTAGAGCACTGTGGTTAATATTCACCTACAGGACCTCCTGGGACTGCATATCGGGTTGTGCAAAAGAAAAGGCCTTCCTTCCTTTCCCCCCACCTCTCCTTCCTCACACAGACACTTACATCTAGCAAATGATTCAAATTATCAGTCACACAGTATGCTCCTTCGGAGGGCTGTCTGCCAGTGGTTGATTTTGAGTTACACATGAGATAAGCCTCCCAGATGGTGTTAACCATTAGCCCACTGTTGACCATTCGCCGCATCATAGGTGTAAATGTTTAACAGAAGGGCTCACACATGCAAACACACACACACACACACACACACAGCAATATACTCTCAAGTACTGTGCACTCTTTAGCAAGCTGATCAGTGGGAACTCTGGACAGTTTCTGTGAACACATTTGTACACTGTTGTATGACTTACATTTTGAAGGGAGTTGGTAATCCCACAACTGCCATGCAAACATTCTCTCACATCCCAGCTCTGACAGGGCAGATGAATTATGGAGGCCGTTAAGCTCCCGTGGCTGGTTAAACATAAAGAATGGCTGTCCCTCATTCTTCCATATGGTTGTTAGATGGTTGTTGGTTCTCTTGAGCCATACTTCTGAAGTGGCTCAGTAGCAACCATCTTTATCTATTTGGAATTCCTTGGCCTGAGAGAACAAGAGGATATCCCTTCTTCAAAAGATGCAGTACTGTTTGAATATATTGCCATGAGTTATGGCCGACAATTTTGGATGCCCCCCAACTAATTAAAAAAAAACTCCATATATCAGAGTTTGGCTTGTAGTTCAAATAACTCTTAATTTAAATCACTTTTTCATGCTAACTTCAGTTATAAATAATGTTCTGAGAGTGTGCTGGCTGGGACTGAGACCTTATTAACTTGGGAGGGGGAAGGTCCTAAATGAGGTCATATATTAGAGAAGTATAGTTCCCAGCACAGTAACTGCCATTATGGTCCTCATGACTTGAAGCAAGCCACATCATGGTTTTGGATATCCACCCTCAGTGAAGAGCATGGTGTCAAGCTAACTGGTCTCTCGGTCTCCCCTAGCTTTTCCTCTTGCCAGCCAGTCACTATCAGACCTAGAGATACTAGGGAATGAAAAATGAAGATGTGCTGGGCAAGGCAGCTCATGCCTTAATCACAGCACTTGAAAGGCTGAGGCAGGAGGATGACCATCAGTTTAAAGCCAGCCAGAGCTCTAGAGTGAGACCCTATTTGAAATAAGAAAAAGAAAAAGAAGGAAGTGGTGAAGACGGAAATTGCTCCTCAATCTTGACAGTAGAAAAATGACGTCACTTAACTTCTTGTTGCCTGCTAATGGATCTGGATTTGTCTCCAACCCTACAGACCATATATAATATGGCACCATTCACTTAAAAGCTCATTAAGAGGGTGGGTCATGTCAAGTGTTTAACCACCAAAACAGATATTCTGGTGGGTAACGGGCAGATGTATTGTGGTGATGGTGTCTCACGTGTGCAGGCCTGCCTCCAAAGCCATCAAGTTGTATATGATAACACACAGACTTTTGCACATGTTTTAATTAGTGCCTCAATGGTGCTGTTTTTACAAACATGGAAATTCAGGCCCATGTTGCTTCATGGCAGGGAGTACTCTGATAGATGTGGTAAGTGGTTTTATTGTTGTGCAGGCATCGAGTACATTTATATGAACTATGGTGACCGTGACATCACTAGATGATGTCATCTTGGACCACTGGAGTAAATGTATGCTGGCACAAACGTATGCTGGCACAGATGTGAATGTTCCTGCTTAGGGTCTAAGTATGTCTGTGTTTTAACAAAAACATACATTGGATCTTTTTTTTTTCAAAAACCAAAAAGTTTTTATTCTTTTAAGGCCGCGCTCCTAGATTACGACCATTTGGTGAAGTCCTAAAAGAACAGAAGAATATTTAAATTAGACACCGGACTAATAGAACTAATAGAACCTTCGTTAAGATGGAAACATTATAGATCTCTATTGACATGATAGCCACTAGCTACCCTGAGCTCTGAGCACATGAAAGAATTATGCTGGGTACCACTGAGGAATTGCACTTTTAGTCTTGCCTCGTTTAACTTCCAATCAAGTCATGACCCCATGGGAACATTTCTTTCCATGAAGCCTCACTATGAGTACTAAGGCAGAAATTAAAAAGAGACTGTAATGGGGCTGGACATGTATGTGAACCCTTCAGTCACGGCACTTGGGAGGCAGAGGCCAGTCTGAGCTCTGGGCCAGCCAGGGCTACACATGAGACCCTATCTCAGAAAACAAAAATAAAAAATGAAATTTTCATTATTGAGCAGCTCTATTCTTATGGCTGACAAGATGAGCAGGTTTGGGGCTAGAGAGATGGCTCAGTGGTTAGGAGCACTAGCTACTCTTCCAGAAGACCTAGGTTTAATTCTCAGCACTCATATGATAGCTTATAACCATCTATAACTCCACTCCAAGGGGATCCAGCACCCTCTTCTGGCCCTGAATATGTATCTGCACAGAGTCTCTCTCTTCCCCTCCCTCTCTCCCTCCCTCCCTCCCCTCTATCCCTCCCTCCCTCCCTGCCTCCCTGCCTCCCTCCCCACTCCCCCTCTCTCTTTCCTTACACACACACACACACACACACACACACACACCCTCCTTCTGCATGCATGTGATACACAGACATACATGCACATAAAACACCAATACACTTGAAATAAAAATAAAGATGAGCAGGTGTCTGCAAAGCTGGCCATGGTCCATCCCTACTGCCTCATCCAGATTTGAAGATGATGTGTAGGCTTCTTGAAGAGATCTTGGGGAGTGTTCAGGATGAAGTCACTTGGAGAAATTGTCTAAAGAATCAAAGACACTCTAAAAGTATTTGTGATTCTGGGGAACTCCCAAGAAAGACCAGGTCTCTTCCATGGGAGCTGCTGTAAGGAAGCTGTTTAGTACCAAATTCCGAAGAGTTCAGTGACACATGCCTAGAATCTCCACACTTGGGAGGCAGGACACAGCAAGGTTGTGAGTTTGAGGCCAGCCTGGACTACACTGCAAGATCTGTATTTTTAAAGTTTTTAATTAATTAATTATTCAAAACTAAGTAGATATAAAAGACTCAGCTTCATTTTTTTCCTTTCAGGAGCTTATTGATGTTGACAGTGAAGTGGTGTTTGAATTGGCTTCCTATATCTTACAGGTAAGTTGTTGTATACACACACAAAAGGAAATGTAACTGCCATCACACGCAGCAGCCACCTCCACTGTTGGACTTTCTGAGGTTTTCTAGCCACAGATGAAGGAGGTATTAGGAATGCTGATGCCATGGCCGTAATTAGCGGTTTGTACTATTCCAAAATTTCAAGACAGTGTATCTTATGACCTTGGGGGGAAGTTATGGGTTTAATCTGCCATTGTTTGATCCTCCAACCCCACACAAAAGAAGGTACCTCACTTCAGTTTGGTACCTTCTTTTGCCCTGAGAAAAACCAAATGGATACCTAGAAAGAATTACCTCCTCACCCATAAAAAGGCAAAGTAACAATCTTTAGTTTGAGACAGACAGACAGACAGACAGATAGGAATATCTGTAGCGTGAATCCTAATTAGTCTTAAAAATAAAAACCTGGAATCAGATATAGGGGTAAATGCTGAAAGATCAGAGAGACAAAGAAGCAAGCCATAGCCACCTCTTACCTCACCAACTCTTCAACCTGAAAGGGGTCGAGCTCCTGTCTCCTCTTGCCTTATATTCCTCTCTCTGCCCAGCCATATCACTTCCTGTTTCCTCCTCCCTGGTGCCAGGATTAAAGGCGTGAGATGCCAAGTGCTGGGATTAAAGGTGTATGTTACCACTGTCTGACCTCTATGGTTAACTAGTGGCTAGCTCCACACTCTGATCTCCAGGCAAGCTTTATTTGTTAGAGCACAAACAAAACGTCACCACAAGTATCATCTATAACATTGGCAGGATGAGTTGAAGCGCTATCATGAAGTTATTCTTTTAACAAGTGTTTATTGTGTGCTGCTGTGTCCAGGATAATTCTACCATGCTCACTGATGTCCACATGGGCTCTGGCTTCCAATTCCAACAGTATAATTAGGAAAGATCTCACCATTCTAAACATAACAGAAGAAGTAGACAGTTGTAGCCTGGCACAGTGGCATGCACCTGTAATCCCAGCTGCTTTGGAAGTTGGGCCAGGAGGGCAGACTGCAGCTGTCTGAAGAGAAAGGAAGGGAGGGTGGAAGAGAAGAGACTTAGAGGGGGGAGGTTTAAAGGAGGAGATAGGAAACTGAAGAGAGGGAGGGGGAAAGAGAGTTGGGAGGAGGAGGGGAGGAGAAAGAGGAGTGTAGCTAGAGTTTTCTCTCCAGGACCCACCAAGCCCCGGCAGTCCAACAGCCCATTTATAAAATAAACACACAGATGCTTATATTACTTATAAACTGTATGGCCATGGCAGGCTTCTTGTTATCTACTTCTTCTATCTTAAATTAACCCATTTCTATTAATCTATAACTTGCCACGTGGCTCGTGGCTTCCCGGTACCTTACATCTTGCTTGTCATGGCAGCGGCTTGCAGCTCTCTCCCTCTGCCTTCCTGTTCCCTCAATTCTCCTCTCTGTTAGTCCCGCCTTTACTTCCTGTCTGGCTACTGGCCAATCAGTGTTTTATTTATACAGAGCGATATCCACAGCAGAGGAGAGAGATAATTTGTGTATGTATAAGGAAAGGAGAGAAAGGAAAAAAGGGAGGGAGGGAGGGAGGGAGAGAATTTTATCCAGATATATGCTCAGTTTAGAAGTTTTAAGCCTCATTTAGCTAGACTGGGGCCTTGAAATATAAACTTATATATAACTTTGTGAAGTTTACATTGTGTCTCTTGTTTGGGTGTCGTATGCACATATTCTCCTTGACTCTGACCCACCAGATAGGGTCTCACTATGCAATCAAGGCTGATTTCAAACCTAGAATCCTCCTCCCTGAGCATCCCAAGTGCTGGGAATTACACTTACGGGAATGTTCTCCCACACCTGGCTGAGCATTCCTCATCACTGAATCTAGAGAAACAGGATGACAGCAGTAGGAAGCTTGTATTATCTTATTCAGCAGAGAAGTAGCCATGATTATAGAACATAAGTTTTCATTCTTAACGACGGATCCATCATGTTTCACTCATTTGTTTTTCTTCCACAGGAAGCAAAAGGCGATTTCTCTAGGTGAGTCCCCAGAAGTCGTTCTCTTATTGGCTTAAAAATGTATTTGTTGCTTTTACATTTAAAGAAACTACCTTGCACATACCTTGTAGGAGTCGGTGTATTAATTGGTGAGATCCAGCTGTTGGACTGTCAGCTGAACAGGCAGTCTGGCAGGGCACACACAGTGGTAGTAAGGACAGTATTCTTACTAAACGAACCTCCTTTGGGCTGCTGAAAAGCTGAGCTCAGAGCCCAGTGTTTCCAATGACCATTGTTCTCAGGTGTCTCTGGGGAGCCGGGAATCACTCCTGGGATGGAAATTTGGTTGCATATAACCTGACAGTTCTACCGAGTAGATGGATAGATACACATCTTTTTTCCTCTCAGTTTAATTACTGACTTTCAAGGGGGAGTATTAACAGCATAAAAATACCACTCCTGTCTGCCTTCCATGGAAAGATGCTATGTTGAGGGGAAAAAAAAAAAACAGACTTAACTGCTGAGGATAGCGTGAGTAATCCTGTGCCACTACTGGCTTGAACATTCATTCATTGAACACCATACACAGCGCAGCACAGCTGAAATTGTCCCCAGTCTCTCATGTGCTACATGGAGCCCTCACAGCACAGGGGATCGTAGCTAGCCCTCAGCAGAGCAAACTGTTCATAGACAGACATTTCCCAGAATTCTGGTTTAACAACATCTTCTAGGAAAAGTCAGGATGGCCCATTCTTTAGGATCAAGATTTTTCTGTAAAAGGAATGACTATATGGCCAAGAAAGCAAAATATCCAGCCGTGTGGTTTCAAGAGCTGGGGCTTATAGCTCCAGTGGTAGGACACCCCTGCCTGACAGATGTGAGGCCAGTTACAGCCCCCACCCCCACAGTGGATGAAGAAAGAAGAAAAGAAAAAGGTACAATGTTCTGGCCTAACAGAACAAAGGAAGAAAATTAATGTCAACAAGAAATAGACATCAGATCTGGGGAAACGGTGCAGGGAATGAAGCGTTTACTATGCAGGCATGAGGACTTGAGTTCAAAGCCCCGGCATCCAATTAGAAAGCACAGTACTAACTGTGCGTCCGTATCTCCAGTGCTGGGGCAGAAAGAGACAGAGACAAGAAGACCCCTAGGACTTGCCTGTCAGCCGGTTAGTCAAAGTGAGCTCCAGGTTCAGTGAGAGACCTTGCCTCAAAAAGAGTAAGGGAAGTGGTTAAAGAAGTTACACCTGAATCTGCTTCTGGTCCCTACACTCACTTGTGCAGAAGGGTGTTCCTGCACTCGCACAGACACAAATCGTATTTCTCCCCCATCAAGAGTCCATGCATCTTGCTATCTTTGAAGGTTTTTAAATCTATAAATATACCCTAACCAACCTGAGGTATGTGTTCTCAGTCAACTATCTCAGCTAAATGGTAAGGGATATTTTAAAATCTAAAATGATAGCTGGCAAACTTTTCCTGTAAAGGCCACATACCTGGCTTTCCCAGGTCACATGGTCTCCACTGCAGGAACTGCACCTTGTCCAAGTGTCAAAGGAGCCTCATGTGGTAGGAGAATTAAGAAACATGGTTGTGTTTCAATAAAACTTTATTTAGGGAAACAGACATTTGAATGTTACATAAAACCTCATGGATCATGAATTTTTCTTCCTCTCCCTCCTTTTCTCTTGTTCCTCCTTCCCTTTCCTCTTCCTCACCTTCTTTATCTAAAAATGTAAGACCCCCTCTTCATTCACAGGCCGTACAAAAACAAGAGCGGATGTATAATGTGAGCCTGTGCGCTAGAGTTAGCTGACTCCTTGTTGGTCCAAATTGCAGCCCCTTTATCTCAGTTTGAGCGCTTTCTGTAAAGAGAGCTCCATGCCTCCTTTATTTGGGTTTCCCAAGTCTTTGGCAGGAAGTAGAGAGAGTCAGATTTTCACTATCTAACAGGTGTGGGAGGCCTTAGCCAGAGACCTTGAACCTGGCAAATGGCCAGTCCTCATTTACTTGTTGAATAAAGTTCATCTGTTGAATGAAGCTTGCTCGGTTTGTAGACACTATAGCTTGTAATCTGCTCTTTGCTTTTTTCTTATGACCTGAGTTTGGGATTAGAACTGAGGGTTTCAACAAATGTAAATCCACCCACTTAAAAAAGATTTCTGCAGTTCTGTGAAAACTGGTTGAAAGGCCACAAATCCAGTGGAGGCCTGTGTCCGGTGTACTTACTCTGAAGAAACTTTTCCATTGGCCAGCTCAGAACTCACACATAGAGCACCCTGATCGGAGTGTGTGTGTGTGTGTGAGAGAGAGAGAGAGAGAGAGAGAGAGAGAGAGAGAGAGAGAGAGAGAGAGAGAGAGAGAGAACTGGAAATAACCTCTTCTGTCCCACAGATCCTGGGAGTACAGCCACACAGGCTAGCCACCAGGGAGGAAGAAGAGTAGGCTTGGCCCCGTCATCCCTCATGCCCCCATTGTCAGCTCCAGCCCACCAGTGTGTTAGTTTAAAGCAGATATGCAAAGGCTGTTTCATGGGTCAGAGCTGGCTAGCGGCTTCTCCGTAGCTGCAGCTGTCTAGAGAGAGAAGTAGCTGTCAGGAGAACTGGAGGTCAGACAGTTCATGCAAGGTCAGTTTGTCTCATCCCATAAAATCCACCCCACAGAATGCAGAGGTGAGCCGTGACGTGCCAGTGCCGGACAACACACCGTTTTCTAAGGCAGGCTCAAGATCGATAACTCTGGAGAATTCTCAGGGCCACTCTGCAAAACACCAGGACTGTGGTTCAGCACACACACAGCTGAAAGCAGCATTGTGTAACCCCAGCACTGTGTGTCCGTATGGGGACAAAGACATCAGGATTCCCCGGTGCTCATCAGCCAACCAGCCAGGCAGAACTCAACTACAGGTTCAGTCAGAGACTGTCTCATGACAATAAGGTATAGGGTAATCAGGGAAGACCCCTGATGCCAACCTCTGGTTTCCATATACCCGCAGGCACATGTATTCACACCCAGGGAAACACATCAATGAAGTGCACACATAAGAAGAAATAAATAATAAAATATTAAGAAAAATAGTCTCAAGAAAGTAATATATGCTTGAATTTAGGAATAAGACACATCTTTTTTTGTTTTGTTTTGTTTGTTGGTTTTGTTTTTCAAGACAGGGTTTCTCTGTGTAGCTCTGGCTGTCCTAAAGCTCTGGAACTCACAGGGATCCACCTGCCTTTTTGTCCCAGGTGCTGGGACTAAAGGTGTGTGCCACCACTGGCCAGCTTGATGCTTCATTTCTTGTGTGTGCCTCTTGAGGGCCACTTCTGAAAAGATTCTCCATACCCAGGAGTTCACCATATTGGTTTGTAGCTGAACAACAGGCATTTTAGATTTGCCATTTGCATAGTTTAGTTTTGTAGAAACTAGATTTTGACACTAGTCATTAATGCATGGTTCTTTTACCTTAGTTCTGTGTGCAACTGAATAGTTTTAATTTGTAAGCATTACCTGCCATAAATGTTTTCCTCAACATCAATAAAAAATAAGCTTAGAAACACAGACCTTTGGAGAAGGCTTTTGTATGTTTAGCACAGGATCCAAGGCTTAATTCTAAGATGCCATAGAGTCTAGGTGGTCAAATAGCTGTTTAAATTAATGACCTCACACAAAAGCCAAAGTAACTCTGGAGCTGGAAAAATGTCTCAGTGGTTAAGAATACTGGCTTCTCTTCCAGAGGCCCTAGGTTTGATTTCCACATGGCAACCCACAATCATTTATAACTCTAGCCCCAGGGCACTAGACACCCTCTTCAGGCCCCCAAGGGCACTGCATTAATGTAGTGTACAAACCTGCATATTGAAATAAGTAAGTCTTCCCCAACCTGAGGGTCTTGAATCTGTCCCTTCCTAAAAGCCTACCTGGTCCTGGGCACTGCTTTTCTACACTCAACAGTACATCAAGTGGGGTTTGACTCTACCTGTGGAGAATGAGTATTAAAAACCAAACATAACATACAAACCATAAGAACACCTTCACTGAAGCGTGAGAGAAAGGAGATTATGTTTGCGAGGGAGAGAGGCTGGAAGCACTGACAGAGTGTCCTTAGGAAGAGGCTGATACAGGGACAGCCCTGAACAAGAACAGCTCTGCTGTGCCACTTCCGGGCTCTTCTGTCTTTGAGCCCCTTTTTCTTGCTCAGCACATCCCGAAGGGTTTTCTTGCATATTTCTCTTTTCAGTCGATAGAAAGGCTCACAGCCTCTTACAGTTTTTTGAAACAGGACCTCTCTAGATATCCCTGACTGTCCTGAAACTCACTATGTAGACTGTGGGGCGTTTACCCACCAACCCCATAGTTCCCCAGCGTTTTCTTGAGTGTGAGCAGCAGGAAATATTAGATAGAAGGATTTATTGTGGAGAATCTTGCGGAGATAAACAGATAGAAAATAAAAGATAGCCTCGAGAGGACCTGGAACCTTTCCAACGAGCCCTGACTGTCTCTGCCCCAGGGTATTTATAGAGACGCCAAGGCGGTGGAGCAAAAGACCTCCCCCACTAACACAGTCAAGTGCAGACCATCTCAGACACCTGCACTCAGGCCCGTGGTCCTAATCATCCTCTATGCGGACATGCTGGGTAAAGCCATGAGGAACCTGAAAACGGACTCCCACGGTAGACCAGGCTGGCCTTGAACTCACAGAGATAGGATTTCCTCTGCCTCCCGAGTGCTAGGACTAAAGGTTTGTGCCCCACAACCAGCATTCTTAATGTGATAATGAAATGTTGGGTTAACAATGCTGAAAACCAATGGCTGAGATATAGACAGTTAAGTGAATAGTACCCATGATAGTGAGAAAAAATGTATCATGCGTGCTGATAGTCTGACACAGAGTAGACAAATGTGTATGCTATCATTAAAGGGTTAGGAAATAGTCTTATCTAAAAATAATGTTTTCTCACTTGTACTATTTTCCTCAGCACAGCACAAATAATCTTGCTTCGTTTCCTGGTGTGTGTTCATGTTTAAAAACAAATCGCATGTGTCACCATTCAGGAAGTGAGCAGAGTTGGCATTTCTGTCTGAAAACAATTGAATAGCCTCCGAGCTATCAATCGGGGCAGCTGTAGGAGCTAATGTTAGGTGGGGTGGGCCCAATGCAGAATAAAACCAAAAAGTCTTCATGGAATCATCATGAATCAACGTTAGTCAACTAGCAGATATTGCCTGCAGACAAGGTTTATTCATTACAACGTCTCAGTTTCTTGACTGCTCGGCCCTTTTTGTATGTGGAATATATGTATGTATGTGCGAAGGCACATGTGTACATGTGCATGTAGACACCACAAGACTATATCAAGTGCCCTTTTCCATGCTCTCCACCTTGGTTTTTGAGACAGAGTCTCTCACTGATTAGCTGGAGTGACTGGCCACTGAACCCCTGTAAACCTCCTGCCTCCTCTTCCCAGCTGGGATCCCAGACACATAACACCATGCCTGACTCTTTTCATGGGTAGTGGGGATCTGAACTCAGGTCTCATCCCTGCACAGCAAGTGGCTTAATCACTGAGTCATCTCCCAACCCCTTCTTGGGATGTTTTTTGGGTTTTTTTTTTGTTTGTTTTTGTTTTTGTTTTTGTTTTTGTTTTGAGACAGGGTTTCTCTGTGTAGTTTTGGTGTCTGTCCTGGATCTCACTCTGTAGACCAGGCTGGCCTCGAACTCACAGAGATCCACCTGACTCTGCCTCCCAAGTGCTGGGATTAAAGGTGTACGCCACCACCGCCCAGCAAGATGTTTTTATTTAATATCTTTTTAAAAATCTTTTTGCTACTGTAGAAAAGTAGTATCTATTTCTTGCTAAATCATTGGGAAAAAAAAACAAAAACAAAAACAAAAAACAAAAAACCACTCATTGAATCAACCTACCGGGAATCCAAACTTTCAAGTGAGATTCTAATTTGACTTAACAGGAAATAATCACGGTGCTGAATTAAACAAGCCATTAGAGGCAATAACTTCTTTTTATTTTTGTTTGGGAACATTTTTTCACAAGGAAAAGTTATTTAAAACCCCCACCACCACTAACCCATCTCTTCATACTAATCTTGAGAATCACCACATCTTCACTTTCAGTAGCTCTTTGGAACTTTCTGGAAATGTGATAGAAACACCTTTTTAAATAATTATTTTCCACTGGTCATGGAAGCTCATGCATGTAACCCTGGCATCAGGGAAGGCTGGAGCGGAAGGACCACCCTGAACTTAAGGCCTCCCTGGACTACACACACAGTCCTCCAGGCCAACCTGGGCTACGGAGTGTAGTACTCTGTCACAGAACAAAAATTATGATACTAATCTTGAACATTTTTCAAAGTTGAAACACTATTAATCATTGATGTCAAAAACCACAGCACCTCTGACATACAGAATCCTCAGTGCACTACAGGCCAGAAGGACACACGACTCATGAAAGAGGCTATAAGATTATGACTTTCTTTTCCTCTCTAGTTTCCATTCTGTTTTAGTTTTCCTTGTCTTTTTTTCATGATAGATAAGTGAATAAAATGTAATTGATAGTGAAATTGAAAAACATGAAGCTAAGCGCCGTCACTTCAGAATGGCCATTTAGAGTCATGAGGAACAAAATGTACTGAGGTGTCCCCAGTTTGACAAGTGTTTGAGTGGCTTCCTTAAACCAGCTGTATGGTGTTTTTATTTGTGATCTGATTAGAGTAAAGTGACATGGGGGGAAGGGAAGAGTCACCTGGGACAAGTGAAAACATCTGTTCCATAGAATGTTTTGGTAACAAGCTTTATTAAAATGGAATTACCAAAGCTCTGCTGCCCTGGGCTGTCTACTAGGACCTGGAAATACCTTTGTTACAGAAGACTAGAGGAGCTGATGTTAATCACTACAGCAAGTTCCTGCAACACATGCGGTGTTAGCATCTGTAAGCCAACCGGAAAAGACTCATAGGAAAGAAATTTCATTTAAAGGTCCACGAACTACACTACGTTCATCTGGTGGACTCTCCATTTAGCAAATTCCTCCACACACTGCAGAGGTAGGGAAAGATAGGAAGCCCTAACAGGCTCAGCAGTCCAGAAAAACACAGTCCAGAAAGGCAAAGAAGGGAGATTTTGGTTGACTAGCTGGGAGTTAGCATATAGGATATTGTTACCAGTTATCGTGCTACCGTTGACTAAGTACCCGCACAAACAACCGAAGAGTGGAGGGACTCATCCGGGCTCACATTCCAGAGGGTTCCATCCATGGTTGTTTGGCCTCATGTACTGGTACAAAACATCATGGTAGTGGATGCATGTGGTGGGAGGAAGTGTTCACACCTGCCTTAAAGGAAGCAGAACACAAGACAGGAAGTAGCCTGGGTCATTTACCTCCTAGAACCCTCCCCCAGTAGACAACCTACTCCCTTCAGCTTGAACCCACTTCCCAAAGTTTCCAGTCATCCAAAATAGCATGCCCACCCCCATCTAGGGACCAAGCATTCAAAACATGAGCCTGTGGGGGACATTTCAAATTCAAGCCATAATAACATCTTACACAATTAAATGCTGGTCTATGTGAGAGAATCTGAGCTTATGGGGCCAGGGGTTAGTGGTTGGGAAGAAATCTTACTATATCCCTGAGATAGCATCTGTAGGGTTCTATTTGTGTTTCTTTTCAAAAGGAAAACCCTGCTTTTGGAAATAGAGCAATGTATTGCTCAATCGATAGAGACAAGCAGCAGCCCTCATTAACACAAGAGGTTGATTTTCAAATGAGGAGTTGCAGTGTTTATTTATGCTGAAACATTCCCACTAACTCCCAGAAGCCACATGTTCTTAGGTCCCTGGGAGAGCAATTAAAAGCAAAGAGCATAATGACCTTTTAATATTTTATCTCCTATAAACCATGGGACTGTATGGTCACTAGTCTAGCGAGAAAGAAACTTTGGTGAACAAAAAACAGTGTTCTCTTGAGTTTTTTTTTTCTTTTCACTTATGAAATCTGGTCTGCCCCCTTTGAAAGTGCATTAGTAGTTAATGTAAACTAAAATGGGCTTACTAGTCTCTAAAAATTCTAGGCTTTGAAGTCTTTCTAGTCAAGCCAGAGAATGCAAGTCATGGGCTTGAGCAAGTATTTAAACATTCCCAGAAAAGACAAGAAAGATCTCATTTTCTTGTACACATCTTTGAAACATGATATGTGCGTTCATATCAATGGCTAGCTTTCAAAAGATGAGATAGTGTGTCTCCTGGCCCACCTTCCAGGGTTGAGGGCTGGTAGCTCTACAACAACAGTGTTATGTTGCTTACTCTTTCATTGCTATGATAAAACACCATGACCAAAAGTAACTGAAGAAAGAGTAGTTTATTTTGGCTTCTGGTTCCAGACAGATAGGCTATCATGGCAGAAAGGTATGGCATGGTGAGAGGATCAGGAAGCTGACTGTTCACATGTTCATCCATACACAGGAAGCAGAAAAAGAGAACAGGAAGTGGGTCAAGGCTAGAAACCCTTAAAGCCTACCTACCCCCCATGATGTATTTCTTCCAACAAGGCTGTACCTCCCCCAAACAGTCACCAACCGGGGACCAATTATACAATACCATGAGCCTATGGGAGATGTTTCTCATTCAAACCACCACAACTACAAATCAAAGTTTGCAGATTACTTAAGCCATAGCTTTTCATTTACACAAATGATTTGCATCTAAGTCAGCAAATTCAGGTATTATAAGTCATTATTAGATATTTTGATCATTTGGTGTCTATTTTCATGCAAATGGATATTTGGGGGAGGGATGGGGAAAGTTGTTATGAGGTCCCACTCTGTAGCCCAGGCTGGCCTGGAATTCAGGATCCCCTGCCTCAGCCTCCTGAGTGCTAGCATTACAAATAGGCACTGTCATACCTGCCTCCTACAATTTTTGAATGGCCATGAAAGAGAAAATAGTTGCCACTCTCCTCTGGCTGGAGAAAGAGGTTTGCTGGGACATTTTAGGTAAGAAGTGAAGACAAAGACAATAACACAGATATTTATGTTAGTAATGGCTTACATGTAGGATACAGCTTTCATAACCTAACCAGTTCTATCACACTTCAACATGTCAATTCCCTTAGTGAAGTTTCCCAAGGGGAAAAAGGTGTCATGTGTTAGACTTGAAGCGTACTTCTCATCCCAGTGAATTGAAATTAATATGATTCTCATATATCCTCTTGTTTGAAAAGAAAGAGGTGTGTGTGGAGTTTTCCCATGATTAGAAAATGACCCGGAGAGCCATGAGTAATTGAGAAGCAGCAGGACTCTGTCACACCAGTGGCAGCTTCCAACAGGAACAGAATCTGAGAGTTTGGAGTGAAGTGTTCACACAGAAAAGTTATGAACGTTTCCAGAAAGCTTTGTTTTGTGCAAGGAAGTCCATTTGAGCTTTTGGGTATGTGATTTACATTTCAAAGCGCAAAAATACATTGATTTTTTTTTTTGCAAGTTGATACCATTCAAATCCTATGGGAATTGTTCAGCTATGAAGTAAGGAGGGAACTTTACGTTGTGACTCTTTTGTTAAATATGGATTTAATCTCAGTATCACATTTTGAGTGAACTCTGAAGCACAGAGGTCCATGGTTATGACATTGTGTCACATTTTCAGAGTTGAGATTCCCAAGTTAAAGGCTGACATTGCCGGGGTAATCAGTTGTTTTCTCTGTCTCTTTGAGTAGAATTGTTTGCCTGAAATCACAGGCTACCGAAAGAAATCTTAACTTGTTTTGCATTTTATGCATTTACAACTAAATGAGAAGTTCACAGGAATTTCCTTGAAGCCTAGGAAAATTAGATTCACTAAGAATACCCATATAACCGAGCAATTAGCATCAGAAAGGATAAATAATTCATGAACGTGTTAAGATGTTAGTGTTAGCCCATGGTACATGTCCAAAATCCAGAAACCCGTGGAGGAAAATAATCTCTGAGTCTCCAGATGTTTTCCTTGGTCTGCAGATGTCAAGTGCAAAGACAAAGATTTCACATATACATGAGCCGGGAAGTGGAAGATCTTGGTGACATCTTCCAAGCTTTCTCTGAGCTTTCTCCCCACACCTGGGCAAGCACGTGGTGGGAAGGAAATGAGTATGTGTGTGCAGGCGTCCTTTTCTTTGTTTTGTGTATTATAATCTCAGTGTTGCCTTGCTCACCGTCAGAAAACAAAGGGGGTTTAGAGAGGAAGAAGAAAGAAGTAAGGATAAGAACTGTTTCTTGCACCCTTCTTGAAGATCAGGAGAGGATAGGTCTATAATTTCACTTCTTATGCATCATGGAGTTTTCTAGGTTCGTTGTACAATGAATAAAGGAATGCTGACTGGCCGGGCATACCTGAACCCTGAGGCTCCCAGTGCTTCCAGATTCAGAATCTCTCAATTCAGAATGTCTCAGATCCCAGACAAGGGATTAAGCGCTGGTCCCAGGTGGGAATTAACACCCTGACCAGGCAGGGCTGGCATCAAAGAGATGGCTCTCCCTGAGCAAAAACACAGATGTTGCCGGAAGTGGTGGTGGTGGTGGTGGTGGTGGTGGTGGTGGTGTGTGTGTGTGTGTGTGTGTGTGTGTGTCTGTAATGCCAGCATTTGGTGGTGGGGATGGGGTACGGGGAAGAAGATCAAGAATTCAAGGTCAGGGACTGGAAAGATGGCTCAACAGTTGCTCCTGCAGAGGACCCAGGTTCGATTTCCAGGACCCACGTGGCCGTTACAGATGATTGTCTCTATGGTAACTCCAGTTCTAGGAGATCCAGTGCCTTCTTTGTCCTCCATGGGCACCAGGCACACATGTAGTACACAGACATACATACAGGCAAAGCATCTATACGTATTAAATAAAGATAATGTTTTTAAAATTCAAGATCGACCTTGGCAGCATAGGGAGTTTGAGGCCAACCTCAGCTAGATGAGACTGGACCCTGTCAGGGGTGGGTCAGGATAGAGAAGAAGGAAGAAGGGGAAGAGGAAGCAGGAAAAGGAGGAGGATGGGGAGGAGGGAGGAAGAGAAAGAAAAAGGAAGATGAATGCTTGTCAGGTAGAAGACATAGTAAAACATACCCTTGAGTTAAAAGATAGGTTAAGAAAAGTTTGTTTCCTGGAGGTTTGTGGTTTTGGAAATGTGTAAAGGATTGTATAGTCCTACTCAAGAACATTCTTTCCCTGGAGAACCATAGCTTCATGATATGCTCATCAATACGCAGAGTTTAGTTGGTGCTCACATAGCATTCTATTCTCACCATTTCTGAGTTTCTGATGATTCTCTTGTGCTACACTAGGTTTATTTTTGAAACAGTGATTTCAGGACAAGTGCTCCTGCCCTAAGCATACCCCAGAGATCCCGGGTTTCTCCTCCAATGTATGGACATCTCATTTGACCCAAGGGGAATTTCCTGAAAATGTTATTTCCCAGACTTTAAAAAAAGATTTTGTTTTTATTTATAATGCATATGCACATGAGTGCAGCACCCGTGAAGACCAGAAAAGGGGCATCAGATCCCCTGGAGCTGGTGTTACAGGTGGTTATGAGCTACCTGACGTGGGTTCTGGGAACCAAACTCAGGGCCTCTGCAAAAGCAGTATTGACTCTTAGCTCTTAACCTCTGAGCCGTCTCTCCAGCTCCTCCTAGACTTTTCTTTAAGGAAAACACATGGTAGATTTTACCAACCCTTTTCTGGTGCCTAACTTTGTCCTTGATCATTTTATGTATCTTGGCTAAATATGTTTTTCTGTGATGAAGCAAATTCTCTATTTGTCATATTGCTAGAGATCTTTTTTTTTTCTCCTGTAGATCACTCTCACTTCCCATGTTTTAGGTAGCCAAACACAAGCACATTATCTCAACGTACCTCCCCCGCAAAAAAAAAAAAACCAGCACAGCCTTGAAATACCATTTCTATACTGGCAACAATAACAGCTACCTAAACTTTGTATAAAAAATCTAGATGATATTAAAAATAAGACTGGGGATTTTTTTTATAAACAACTGGTTGTCTAAGAGGTTTCTTTTTAATTTTTTGGTTTCTAAAAACAGAGTATGACCGTGAACTGTTTTACAGTACGTTTTAAGCTAGTGTTCATCAATCATCCTGAACTCTGGGATAATGACAGCATGCATGACAGTCCCCAGACAAGACTGGAACTTCCAGCATGTGTTAGGCTACAGCCTTGTAGAGTCCCAAGCAGCCACCTCTCCCATTGGGGTGACTCTTTCCCACCCTAGTACTAACCAGGCCCATCATTCTTGGCTCCTAAGGGCAGAGGCACAACCCAGCTGTAGAACATTAGAACGACTTTCTTACTTCCAGCTGCACATGTTGCCCAGGTTGACAGGGCTGGACACCTCTAAGTGACTGCAGGTGTTTATAAACAGCAAAAAAGGCAGAGCATGTCTACAGACTCATCCTCTGGGGATGCCTGGGAGTCGTGGATCCCTTCCAGAGTTTAATGGATTTGGACAGGCTTCACGCCCTGGTGACTTCTCCATATACGTTTCTGTGTAACCTTGCCCTGGAGGAGAGCAGGAGAATCCATGGCAAGCCTCGGCAAGGAAGTGAAGCCTGTGGCTGTCATCAGGAATGTTTGTTTGCCAACAAAACTGTGGTTGGTAGGGAAAAGGATCTCTTCCCCCTTGGGTTCCTTCCCCAAATATACTTTAGACGTGATGAGAGAGGAGCCTGAACTCAGGTTTCAGCTCCGTAAAGATACTGCTCATTGCTTCTCACAGTTCCAACAAATAAAACCCTACCCAGCAAAAGAGCCTATTGACATTTAAGACATCACCCTTGGCACCAATGAGCTGTTGAGCCAAATTTTCATGTTCAAGTATCCACAGTTAAGTGGGCAGATAAGACCCTCTGTCCACCCCTGTGGATTCTCAAGTGTTTGTTGGCTTACCTTGTGCCTCCCTGGCATGTAATTCTAAGCCATGGTTGATAATCTCATTTTCCTAAACACCAGGAGTTTCCCTCTTTGAAAATCTCCTTGGACCTTACTAAGCTATCATGGAAGGTCCCCAAAATTCTGTCTTTTCAGTCTCATTGTCCCTTACATACGAGCCACACTAATTGAGCTCTTCCAATCAAGTTATTCAGCTGCCTTGACAGTAAATATGAGTTCTGTACCCCTTTTCACACAGGGTTATCCCCAAAGCCCACTTTTACACCAGACCCAAAAAAGGCCTCCATTTTCTTGGAACTCTCGTATTGCTTGTTTAAGTTAACATGCTCTAACTTTATTCCTCTGCCCACACTGCCAGTTATCTTTGAATGAACGTCTCTCATTGTCTCAGCTACCTGGGAACACATGTTGGGTGTGTACTGTGTTCTATCCTATCTGTGTCTCCCCAGGTACTTTATTTTTAACACTGAGGACTCTAACTTACTGGCCAGTAGATGACAAACCCTTTCATTACTAAGCACTTGGATACTTTGAGGCAAACCACTCCAAGTTGAGAATTCCCTTCTGACTGGCTGCTTGAAGATGAATACATGAACTGTTCTTATTCTTAGTAAATTTGGAAAATGCCAGCAGTTCTAATGTTACTAAACATCCAGGTGATTCCTAGACACTACTGAAATGAACCTGGATTATTGGCATGGTTTTCCCCATTTGCATTTGGTGATGGAGCTGCTGATGGCATTGCTGTTGGTGTTGTTTTGCACTCAGGGTACAAAGAACTTCTGATCTTTAGGTTGACAGCATAGGTTTAAGGGTGACTGCTTTCCAGTCACCCCAGGATATTGATACCTGTATCTGTGGCCTTCCCATCCCATTCCCCTTGCCTCCTCCTAATTTTTCCTTCTTTCCTATTTACTTATTGATCTCCTGTTTGTTGCTTGTATGTGGTAAAGTCCAAGCTCCTGATGGCCAGTGTTTACCCAGCTCTATATGAGCAACACAAAAAGCTGCCAACATCCCAGGTTAGTGCTACGGATCTAATGCAAGTCTCCACAAGATGAACCCTGGCAAGCCCAGCTGGTAAACTTGAGGCTTGGGGGTAGGCCAGTTTAAGGAAACACTATTTAGATACCAGAACCATGTCCAAGTATATACTGTTAATAGCTCTAGAAATTGAGGGTGGGTATAGACAGTGGGGACCCCTAGCATAAAGGGGGTGCAGAACTACTAAGTGAATAGGCACAGGTGTGTATAACCCTTAGACTATGGGTCACAGAGCCATAAGAATAGCCCAACACAAAAGAATAAACTTACTTAGAATATTAAGAGATGTATTGAGACTATATCTATAACTCTGACTACGTAGATCAAGTGTGAACTTTGTAGATGATAAAGTCATTGTTCCATAGTGCCAAAGGTTGATCATGTTGGCACTCTAGAGGGTAATTAGCTATCTGAAGAAGATTGGTTGAACCAGCAGAGTTTAAACTATCTTCAACCCCGAGCATGTGTGATTTTATGGGATTTGACAGTTCAGTTCCAGGACCAGCTGCATCAACCCTCCTCATAGTCCCAGATCATCTGCCTCACACTTGCTAAGTAGTCTCCAAGCTTGTCCAAAGGAAGGGTTGCTTGGGTATCACACTGACGGAACAGTTTCCAGCAGGAGGTGAGTCTAGAGAGGCCAAAGGTGGTTCAAGAATGAGGAGAGAGTCTGCCCTTCTTGGAATCTGCACCCAACTGCAGGGGCCCTGGAAGCTTCTCCTGGGATCCACCCCCCTGGGACCCTTTTCTTCTTCCCACATTCCTGCCCAGTGCTGCTCAGAACACAGCACACAGTCAGGGTCTCTGTGAGGGCAGCGGTTGTGAGGCTGTCAACGTGTGTATCCCTGGCTCTGCACTGGAAAAGGAGACCCCTCAGCTTGTGTGTCCCGTGTTCTTTCCCCTCTGTATCACATAAACAAAAACCACCCCTCACCTGTCACTTGCCATTCATTATAAGGGAGCAGATGTGGGGCCTTCAGTCAGTCAGGTCATAAGAAGCAGGGTGATTATTTTCTCAGAAGGTGATGTGTTGTTTCTTGACTGTCTCTTTCAGCAATGAGGTGGTGAGGAGTGACCTAAAAAAACTGCCAGCCCTTCCTACCCAAGCCCTGAAGGAGCACCCCTCCCTGGCCTACTGGTAAGATTTCCCATCCCAGAACCTTCTCACAGACAAGTCTTCAAGGAGGGCATGGGCTTCAGACCACTGAGCCCGACTCTATCAGCTCCCACATGCCTCCTGGACTCCCTGCTGTGCCAGGGAACTTAGATGTTCAGAACTGCTTTCAGAGTCAGAGGTGGTGGTTTATACCTGTAATACCAGCATTTGGGAAGAATAGGACAGAAAGATTGCAAGTTCGAGGCCAGCACAGGCTACACAGTAAGTTCCAGGATAGCTTGGGCTAGAGTAAAACCCTGTCTCAAAGAAAGAAAGAAGAGAGAGAGAGAGAGAGAGAGAGAGAGA